>VYZQ01060487.1:19177-39147 GCA_013400655.1 Mystacornis crossleyi
TCTTCCATAGTCCGAGAGGAAACAGTAAAACACAAGTACTCACGAGATTTCTGAGTCTTCGCTGTTTCTCTTAGGCTATCTTCAGGGATCCAGGGATCGTTGAATTGTCCGCATATCTCCACCATTATGTTGCAGTGGGGTGGCTGCAACCTTTCCCTGGGAGACAGCCTTGGCCCGTGGAAGAATCAAGGAGACGATATTTGATAGATGTTTTCAGATTTTATTCTCCCTGGCCGCACATGGCCGGAGCCTGGCAGGGACTCCGACAGCGACCTGCCCCCAGAACAGGTCTGGAACAACCCCCCGGGGTCCTGTGAACACTCCCTTAAGTACAGAACTCCCGCGGGCTACATTCAAACTCACCAATAGGGGACAGAATTTGGGGTACACATGACCAGGGAACAGGGACAGAGAAACCCCGTGCCCCACGCATCCACTCATGCTCATCCCCCCCACGGGGGTCACCTCTTCAAGTTTCTTGTCACATGTGTAAAGATCATCTCTAATTATTTGTAAGTGTTGAATTGTGGAAGGACATAAAGTTTTGGACTAACCCGGAGTTATTAGAATGAGATTCACAATGAGGCCCATGTAAAGGGCATCCCACCACACACCTGCTGCAGGGCAGTTTTGTGTCTTCTTCTTTGGCACTAGGCCACTCCAGGACCTGGCATCAAAGGCCCCGTGTACAGCAGGGCTGGAGCCAACAGCTGGGGGTCTCTTCCTCACTTGGCTCAAACAGGGGGACCAGTCCCTGCCCACATGAGAAGACAGAAAATGCACAAATACCATCATATGAATCTGGAGAGCACTGGCATGGGGAGGACAAAACTGCAGGTCAACTTCTGCTTTGTGCTTAATGACACTTGGTCTGCAATTCCAGTGTTCTAGCTCCTGAGAGGTCAAATTAGATATTTCCCAAATATCAGTGATTATAAGTTAATGTAGCTTTTAGATTCATCTCCTAAAGTGGTGTATGTTGGTGCTTATATGCTACAGTCTGGTCTGAGCCCAGAAATGGGAGATGTGACTCTCCATACCAAGAACTATTTCCTTTTTAGGTTATATCAAGCTTCTGCAAACCTATTCAGCTCACTCCTATCAGAGTGACTGTATTGAAATCAAAATGAAATTCTTGTATTTGGTACCGATATATCATTTCTCTGGCTTTGTATGTGGGAACCCTGATGCTTTTCTGGCAGAAGTTGAAAGTTTCTGCCATTTACAGACCTGTGCAAAAACTGACAGGTATAAAATTCCCTGTTGGTGCCAACTTAATGCCATTTTTCTTTTGCAATCAAGGATCTAAACACACACATACACACATTTTCTGTAACTACTGCCAAAGCCTGGGGGAGTTCCAGTCTCCCCTTTCTTCAGGATTTCACTGAAATTTGCCATTTTTTGACAACAGGCAATGTCATAGACTGAAAGACTAGAGCCTGAGCAGAACAAACCCTGCAGCCCTAACTGGCAGCACCAGATGACCTCCCTTTCAGGTTAGACTTTTCCTCAGGTTTCTGCATGCACATCCCCATATCTTTATGCAGGATGTTCCCATTGCCAAGTGCAATATATAATAACTACTTTTCACTGTATTGATGGCACTTCCTCCAAATCACAACTAGATATCCTTCTTCCACTTCCAACAACAGAAACAAAGAAGGCTTTCCTTAATTTATTGGTCTATATGAAGAAAATAATATTCTCTGGAGATCGCAGTCACCACATTTTCTTTTTTTTTGTTTTCAAATAACTGAAATATATAACTTACAGAGTTTTCCCTTGTCCTTCCCTTGTCCTGTAATTAAAATCCAGTATTTTCCCATGTCATTTTGGTTTTACTACACAGCAGACACATATTATCAGCAGCAATTTAAACGAAGTTTTTAAACAAAGTTTTTTAAATGCTGGACAATTTATTGTATTACTTGGTGAAACTTTATTTGTAATCAGTGTTTCATAATTCTTATCAACAAAAGTCTTTTGAGTATTATCTTTTTGTTGTTGCTGCTTTTTCAATGCAAGTTGCACATGAACAGGAAGGACAGGAGCCCCAGAGCTCCGTTGCCTCTTTGCTGCTGTTAGATGGATGGCTGGATGCTCTGTCTCTGGTCCTTCTTTCCCACCTTCAGCTCTGGTCCAGCCTGCCCAATACCCCAGGATCAGGAGCAGAACTCCAACAAGAGGAGCTCAGGGTACCCCCATAAAGTTTGGTGAAAAGAGGAGATGGTTGAAAACACAACAGCTCTGTTGCATCATTGGCCCTAGGCAGCAATTCCAGGGAGCTGTGCACGCACAGAGGATGCCTGATGGGATTCCCAGATGTTCTGGCTCCCACTCTTGCCCATAGTTCCAAGTAAACAGTTTGATACACTTCCCTTTTCAATTCCTGTTTCCCTTTGCAGGCACATGGGTGACACGAACTCACGTTCCTGAGGCAAGAGGGCAAAACCAGCCAAATTGGTTGTGCCTTAAAACAGTTTTCTATTCTTTCCTTCCTTTTTTTTCCCCTCTCCCTTTGCATGTGTGTTGCTGTTTCCACAGCAGTGACTAAATATTGACATGCAACCTTCACCAAACAAGAAAAACGAGCACATGAATAAATATGAACTGAAACTGAGGGCTTTCCAGTGGCAGGGCTCACTGGCCTGCTCCAAACCATGGAAGCAAGAAAATTCCTACAACCCACCACCTCTGCTTGGGGCAGTGGGGCTTTCCATGCTGCCAAGCCACAAAATTGAAAGCTGGCTGCTGGCAGCACTGCATGTGCTTATCACTGTGAACTTGAGGCTGGAAATGCTGCTCCTATAAACTGATCATCAGGGAAAGGCCTCTTCCCACTTACTCCTAAGTATTCATGTGAATAGTGTGAATTTACAGTATTTGCAACAGTCTCCACCCATCCATCCACTTGCCTGCATTCTCCAGCAGGTCTTTTTGCTGAGTTAATTTTTGGATATAAATCTTAGCTGAGATGCAACATCTGGTTTTCAGCATGATCTTGATTTTTTCCCAGTTCTACAGCTGGACTAGAGGCTGAGGGGGTTAAATGCTTGCTCAGGTTCAAAATACCAGGCAGGGGCTTAGGTGGGATTAGAGCCCAGGATGCTTACAGTTTAGCCCTTGCCTTTGCTAACCATTTCTCAGCCATGTGGTCTCTCTGGGTGCAAGAAGAACTTTTTCATGCCATCAGGGTGTGTAATTCTGGAGCTGCAAGCACCAGCAAATTATTTGTTGAGAAAGAAATGTAACCAAACTCCAGTTAATTTTCAGCTTTGTGTTATCCTTGGCATAGGATTTGTTAGAGTTTAGGATCATCAGGATGAGAACAGCTCAGAGACCAGAAGATCCATTTCATGAAAGATGTCAGGTTTTAAAATTTGGTTTCACTCCAAGCAAAAATGAACACAGAAAAAGTTGCAGCTTTCCTCCAAATCTCTTCTAGGTTTCTCCTCAACGAATTGCATAGATTAGGTTCTGCAAGCCCTTTGTTATCTGGCAGAGTTTACAAACCTTGTCTCATTTAGACATAAATTTTTGAGTATGTCCCAAATTTTTCCACATCCTCTTGAAGGGTAGAGCCAAGGCAGGACAGAATATTCTAGAAGTGGTCTCACTAGTTCCTCAGGCAAAGATAATATAATTTTCATCTTCCCTGATAGTCTGTTCTTTTGGAGTTTGAATGCTCTTAGCCACAGTTTTGTACTGATGGTTTTGTGCTCCCCAGTTCCGTTCTAATGTCTTTAGAACTTCACATCTTGGAAATGGGACCTTCAGTCTTCACACTGGCTGTTTGGATTTTCATTTGGTCCAGTTCAAGTGCATATTGATGAAACAAGCCAGAGCTTCATTCTTGGTGCAGTACCACATTCCCTTGCTGAGCCACTTCCAAGTGTTATCTCTGCTTAAATCTGCATTTCGTTCAATATCCTTAAGAAAGAAACTGGACGGTATTTGGTCAAGAGCAAGATGCTATCAGAAACAGCCCCATTTCATCACAGTTTCTCATTTACAAATACTTTGTGTTCTTCCGTTCTCTAATTATATTCAACTTAAGAAATGCTACACTGCTTTGTAGAGTGCTCCGTCCTTTTATCAGTCGTGCATATAAACCTTACGCCTTATAGGAAACTCTGTATTATATCAAAAGCATTTTTATTAATGAAGCTTGTAGCTTCATCTAAAAAAGATAGTTTGGCAACACCAATTTTACAACTATGCTGAGTGGAACAAAATATGCTGCCTTTAAATTCTTCAGTGCTTGTATCCAGTATCAGTCTTTTCACAACTGAACCCAGAATCGACATCTGATTAACTGAGTTAATACCACCTGGGATTTTCCATCTGCCCCTGTTCAAACGTTGGCCCTTTTTGCAATTCTCTTCAGTCTTGTGGACTTTCCTTCATGTTCCAAAATTTCCTTAAATCTGACAGTAGCAGGTCAGACAGCTCCACTTCTGCTGATTTCAAAGCAAATGACTGCTTCCTATTGAAAGTTTTCCCTGGTTTCCGATGGACCAGAGAGAATGCCATTATCACTGAATGATAGAAATATGCTTGCTTTTTTTAAAAAATCAGAACAGAAATAGGTATTTATGAGTGCTTCCTGAATGAGGGACTCATCCTTCTTGGCCATAATGGGGTTCATTACCTCTGGATATGTTTCTTAGTTTTCCATTGCTGTTCTTACTTGAAAGGCAGTTCTTAGTTTCCCTTTCACCCAGGTAAGAGTGGTTATATTAATAATCCCACTTAACTTCGCTCTTAAGCACCATTACACGGGAGGGGCTTGGCTTCCTTTACAGTTTGTCCTTCAATAGGTTTGATTAAGCATAAGTTTAAGTACTTCATTAAAGTCTGAACGATGTCATAACTCCAAAGTGTGACAAGTGGTGAATTTTCACAGCAGAACAAGTCCTTTCTGCAGAGCTTCATATTCAGTGTCTGTGCACAGCATGACGTTGTATTACCCAATCTCCTCTGGACTGCATGCTTCAATTACCTTTATTGAAATAGATCTTACTTTATAAATTAGATACTTACTGTGTATATGCCACTTTGCACTCTTCATTTCAGGTACAGATGCTTGTGCATAAACAACTTGTCCCACTGCCAGATTTGTGGGTTTAGACAAGTATGGGTAGATGTGAGTAGGATCTGTCTGACTCACAGAAACATGTATTTCCATCCAATAACCAACATGGAAGCCCAGTATTCAAAATTTGTTTCTGTTGAATGCAGAGAGTAGTTTTCTGTAACAGGAAGTTTTAAGTTTGCCAAGCCAAGAAAGCTGTCTGAAGCTTATCTCATCTGTCTGATTATATTTTTCACTGAAAAAGGCATGATGCTCCTTTTACAGCTCATGTTATGGCATAGATATCCACAGAGACTCTGAGCGATGCCCATCAAATTTAATGGAGAGAGGTATGGCTTCCTGTGTGCTTACCACTGCTACAGGTGGTGCCTGTTGGAAACTTACCCAGGCTTTGCAGAAGTGGGTAAGCCCTTTTTTCTTAACCTGTTCCTAAGCAGAGCCTTTGCCTCTTGCTGGTGTCACACAGACAGATCTCTGACTGTGGGTTATTTGCCGACGATAGTGTGTGATTTGCCACCTTAGGCCCACATAGATGTTTTGCTCTGCTTGGCCACTGGCGTTGTTTCAAAAGGCAGGATATCCAGAATTGTTTGCTAATACAAGCCATTGATAATTATGTGTGTAAAGTTCATGAATTTCCTGACACTTGCCAGTGTTTTCACGTTAAGCCAGGGGTTGTCCAGATTCTTGCAAGTAATAAATCACATGCCTCACCCTCCACACAACAGCAGAGCCAAGTTTATTGAATAAAATATTCACACGGTGCCTATTCATCTCCATGTTGTTCAGACCCATTCAGGTGAGCACAGGCATCCAGTCAGGAGCTGGCTGCTGTTTGCTGGCTCAGGTGAGGCAGCCTGGCGTTCCCACTTGTTGTTCCCTCTGATGCCCAAGTGGCAATGGTTTCCTGGATGCCTTTGAAAGTGGGTTTTGCACAGGGCAGAAAGTAGCCCACAACCAACCTAAAGCTGCTTTCTGGATGTGATGAAGGTGGAATTAGTTCATTTCTCTGCTTGCAAAGATGCTGTCACCAGAGCGTTCATCTCAGGCTCTAAGTCCTCTAGTCCTTTGTGCGGCTCTGCAGTCAAACAAAGCAAACTGCCTGCTGCATCCCGTAAAGCAGACTGTCACAATAAAGATTTAACAAGAATATTATTGTCATTGGCTAGAAAGAAAGATGCTGTCTAAATGATTGTTTTCCTTGAGTATTTTAACAGAAGTTTTAGTTCAGTATGAAGAGCAGCTTCGCCTCCTTTTATAAGAATTGGCAGGAAGAGGTAATATTTTAGCTGACGCGTAATCTATCTTGACTCTATTGCTTTTTTATTGTTTGTCAGAAAGGCCCTGGGGGTAAACATTATTTCTTTGTCTGTTTTGGCTCTGGCTTCGTGCCACGGACACATTTCTCACACCATGCATGTTTCTGCATACCAGTGGGGAATAGCCTGGGTGAGGACAAATTACCAGCTCTGCACACAGGCACAGGCCTCTCAGGTGCCATTTTCGCATCTGTGGAGAGGCCATGGGATTCAGAGAGTGTAAGAGGGAACAGGATGCAGGGAGCTTCCCAAGCTCCCCTGGAAGTTGTCAGCTGGCAATTTCAGTTCAGCACCTCACACCTTGCTCCCAGCACTTGTGGCTGAAGAGCTGCAAAGCGCTCTGCCAGCACTCAGGGAGGCCAGCCAGGCAGCCAGATGCTCTTGCTGTGTGTGTAGATGAGCCCAGGCAATGACTTAGCTATGATTTGCAGAGTCAGGTGAAACAAATTGTCTCACTTGATCTCCTGCAGCATTTGATAAAGAAAGAGCTGACATACATTTTCAGCAAAACTCTTGAGCTTTACAGTTTGGAGAGCTCATTTCCCTAGGTGTCAGCTCTGGAGTCAGTGTTCCTGGGATGCCAAACACAGAGCGGTTGCTTAGTGCGTTTGTTATCATCCGCACCTAATAAAACCTTACAATTTTATGCCTTCCTCTGTTGCACCATCTCTCTATCACCTCCTCTGTGAGTTGTTGAGATGTTAAGTCTGTGCTTTTCTGGCCTCTTTGGGCTTGGGGCTTATATGAGCAAACCTCTCTCTGAAACTGAATGCGAACATCCCCAGGGCAAAACAAGGTTTCACATTCATCCATGGGATGGTGTTTTGGATGGTTTTGTCTCCCATCACCTAGAGCACAGCAGCCCAGACAGCTGCCTCTTCCCTCTCTGCTGCTTTAGAGAGGCTTTATCTCTTGTCTGGCACTTTCTGTCTTTTCTCTCACCAGAAGGACTGGAGGTCTCCTCTGGGTATATCAAACTTTCCAACATTGCTCTCAAAGTTCACCTCAGCTGACAGGATGGAGGGGTCTTAGAGCGCTGCTTCTGCTCAGCAGCCCCAACTGAGTCCTCCTGGTGGGTAGGTGAGAGGAGGATGCTCTCTATGCCTGCTGTCCTTCTGAGATGAGTGTGTCCAAATAGCTGAAAGAGTACTTGCTAAGAAAACCAGAGGAGGAAAAAGCCCATCTGACAGTGGGATTGGTATTTCTTCACCAAAAGAACCCAGTTCAAAACTGACTGCTGACTGTGGATTGCTAGAAGCACTGGACACCTAACCTGAGATACTCTGCCAGCAGCTGCTATGAAATATGTTGGTCCTAAGGGTGGGATAGTGTTAGTTGGCTTGCTTGGATGTAGAATTAAATTGCTTTTTCACTTCACATATCTTCTTAAATCCCACTACTTAAGATTGTCTTGTAGTGGGGCAAAGGGTAGACAAGAACACCAAGCACCTTTGGCAATGACTCAATCCTTTTTTTTCAGCTGAAGAGTTGGTGGATCCTGTGAGTGGCATATAGGCTGAACCTTCTCTCCAAACACAGGGACAGAGGGCTCTGGCATATAGTCCATAGGACATCATCACCTAAAAACTGCATAAATTCATAAGCGTCTCAGTCAAATAAGACATTCCCAGCATCCTTCTGAGTATGTATTTGGTACCAAGAGGTGTCAGGGGATAAAAAATTGTTCAGTTATTTTGAAGCTCAAACCCCAGCCATGAATATTCTTCATTATTCCTATTCACTGAGATTTTTTTCAAACGAAGTAATTTAGGGAAGTCCCTCTCTTCACAATTGAGATGGCAACAGGCATTTCATCAGAATGAAGCTGGAGAAACAGGCAAGTCTACCATGCAGAATATAAACACTCATCCTTCAGACCTGTGTTCAGTTCCTGGCAGTGCCACAGGCTTCCTGGGTGAGTCACAAACTAACCCTGCCCTGTCCTTGTGTGCGTGTGTATGGCGGCTATCGAGTCCACCGTGTCTCTGAGGAATGGAGCGTACAGAGCCAGCATCTACGTCACATCTGCTTAGATCCATCTATCATCTGCTTAGAGGTCTCTGTCTCGTGGGTACCCTGTGCTTTACTACACCTTGTAGTTGTAAGGTGGCCTCAGAGCAGTCCCACTTCACAAGCTGGCAGTGCTCTGTTGAACACGAGATTACTCATTCCACACTGAAAGCAGGCAGTGATGAGAGTGAGCAGGAAATGGGCCTTTACATCAGGGGGTTTCCTTACATTGCTTTACTACATCCACTAAGCCTGCTTCCCTCACATCTGGCACGTTGGGGCCTTCTAATCCTTAAATCAGCTATAATAGCAGGAGTGGAAAAGAAATTGAAATTACAAAGGAGAATATGCTCAGAGGTTCTCCTTTTGTGGGGGTAAAAGCAGGGAGAGTGAAGCGGGAACTGACTTTAATATATTTGCTCTTTCAGGGATGGGTGCAAGTACTGCCTGTTGTTTTTGTTGAAAGTTCTGGGGGCAAAGGGGTTTTTGTCAATGTTTTACAAGTCTCTGGATGACGGTTTGAAACTGCAGCAAGAAATGTGATTCCTGGCTTAGCAGACAGGTTCTGCAAGTCAAGCTTTCTGTTTATTTTAATATTTCAGAAATCCTTCAATGTGTGTCACATGGACAAAAAGAAAGGGGGAAACTCCTCCTCCAGCATGAACACAGCCACAGAATTGTCTTAAAGGTGCCGAGTTCCTGTGGGCCACATGCCAGCATACACTGTCCACTCCCCAGTCAGACCATCCCAGCAAGGAATTCCTGCTGAGCCAGCTCAGATCCATGTATACACCTGGTGTGGACTTGTACTCATACCAAACACCATGAGTATGCTCAAGCTAAATGATAACCTAAAACTAAAGGACATTCAGCTGATGGGTTCTAATCATCTTCCGAGAGAAGTGAGAGAAAGAAACCCATTGTCCAAGACATTAAAAACTCTGCTGGCACCAGAGGCACATAGAATTGTAAGGAAGGGTTCTGTAATGGAGACTTGAGGAATACAAGGAATCTTCTCCATCTCTAATGCAGGTGTTTTCCTGAATCAACTACGTTAAGTCTCCAGAGCCAACTGTAAGAATGTAAAAGTTTATAACTTCTAGCTGCTGTGCTTCTGCCTGTTTCTAATGGCTTTACCTCACAATTGCTGCGAGGAGCATGGGGAGTTTTCTCCAGTGACTGAGGCTGCAGTGTGGAGGAGTGTGTTATCCCAGGACATGGGACATATCTGTGGTCAGCCCATCTTCGCAGTTGCTGTTCTCACATGCAGGTTTTCTAGAGACACTTGTGAAGGCTGTAACCAGAAGGGCACTATATGGTCAGCTGCATAAGCTAAACTGGCCAAGTTTTTGCTTCCAGATCCTTAAAGTGTTTTAGCAGCTAGAGAGGCTTTTGCTAGGGGTTCTATCATTTTGGTTATAATTTCTCCATATTTATAGTTAGGGGATTAAAATAATCAGCAGATGAGCTACTTCTGAGATTCCTCTGACTTTAAAATGGTTTTCAGAAGGATAAATGCCAACTAGGCGTTTGAGAGTGTATTGCTTTCCGAAGTGGAGGAACTAGTTGATTTTTGTAAAGAAAGTTTGCTCCAGATCTACACTAAAGTGGCTTCTTGACTTTATGCAGTTTCCTGCAGAGCTATGTCTTTTTCTTCCACAGCATGAGATCCATTACACTTTATGCTTCATTACTGAATTTTGCACATGTTCCTGCCAGAGTGGAGCTGTCTGCTGGGATAGATTATACACTCCTTTCAAACGAAAGGAAAAGATGCGATGGCAAACTATGTGGCATAGCTGATGCTATGATGGAATATAAAAGAAAGATAACAGTCATGCAATCATTCTCAGAGAAAAAGAGCAAAAAATGAAGCAGAGACCTCCTAGACAGGAAAGATGAGCCAGCGAAATTATAGCCTCCTTGGCAAGTACATTTGCTCAGACCATCTCACTGCATCCATCTGGAGGAGGTTTTACTTTGGGGCTCCAAGCAATAGAAGGTGCTGCAGTGACTCTAAAGGGAAGGAAGGTAGATCTGAGTCAAAGTAAGCACATGCATTGTCCCCGTCCCCCAACCAAGCCCATTCCTCTGTGGCAGTGAGTGATTGAACAGCTTCATGATAAGGACAAAGGGGAGTTACAGTGTTTTGAATAGCGAGCGGAAATGCCTTTAGCCTTGATTAATCTGATTGAGTTCCCAGTTTCGGAGGGAACTGGAGGGCAGACCTGGGAATTCTAGTTAAACGAGGGAGAAAGGAATCCTTCTTCCCAACAGGTAATTAATTTAATTTTACAGGAATGTTGATATTTTGCACCTATAAGTACTCCTTCATAGGCCATAAAAACTTTCCCAGTGCGCAGATGGTTTGCTCTTAGAAAAACAAGTGAAAGTGTGATCCATTTGGTTAAAATAAGCCTCCTCTTAGGGGGAGTTACAGGACAGTAGAATAGAAATCTGTTAAACACATAATCCATATTTACTGCAAAGCAATAAGATAACAGAGCTCTTTGTCCAGTAATCTCTTTTTCATTGTGCGTCACACTTTTCATGTATGAACATCCTTCCTAGCAAAGAGAGCCCATGTTTCCTTTGGGTTTCCAGGTTTGAGACAGTTTTGACATGAACTCTGTAGACATATCAGTGTTTCTTGCCTGGTTTTCACAGGGAGTTTGAATGGATTGACACAGCACTGAAAAGAAGGGATTCAGCCCTGATTTTTGAACACAGACATGTCTGGGTGGGCCCCGGGTTCCCCATAACTGAGGAGTGTGCAGCTCATCTAAAGCTTGGTGCAAGCAGGGAGACACTGTCCTTTGCTGACTATGTCTCCTTGCTGATTTATGAAGGGAAAAAGAGAAGTTAACAAAAATTACTACTGCAAGCTCCCCTCCACAGGTAAAAAGGTAGAGTGGCAGCCAGGAAATCACTAGGAGAACTGGCACAAAGCAGTCACCCCATGCCCAGACCATTAAAACCATGATAGACACAAATTAAGTCCTGAGAGAACCTTGAGGTATTTTCTAGCTTAAACCATGGTCTTCCTCAGTCATAAATGGACTTAAAACTTGAGAAAAGGCCCAGTAGACACAGCAGCTTGTGAAAGTGAAAATATGAGCCTCCAGCATGGGAAGGATGTATCTGGATATGGCTGCAGTGCTCAGAGCATTGGTGTGTGAGCCAGACAGGGCTGATGGGACAAACACCTGACAGAAAACAGCTGGGTGGAAAAAGGACAGATGAGATGATCCTCTCTCACACCAACTTGGCAACATTTCAAGTTCCCAGCATGATCTCAACCCAGGCACCTGCCAGAGTTGCATGAGCCTCCAGCAACAGTCATTCTGCAGCATCCCCTCTCCTCTGTGTGTGAAAACAAACCCAATCACCAACCCATGGTCATCAGGTCTCTGGCTCTGGAAATCTAAAAGTCTTTGCAAGGCAAGAAACAAATCCTCAAATAGTCTATGTCACCTCAGGACATGGACACTCAGCCAACAAAAACCCAGGCACCTGCAGATAGGTCACAAATCAGGGAATGTTTTTAGGAGAAAAATAAGGCGCAGTCAGGAAACAGGAGTGTTTTTAAGCACGGGAGCAAACGCCAAGTAACTATTCAAACATCTCTTCAGTTGTTTCTACCTGCTGAAAGGCGCACACACCCCTACGCCCCCCTGTCATTTTCTGCACCAGAAAAATATTCAACAGTACCAAGTCAGTAGCTAGGAAATTGCAGGAATAATTTCCAAACCAGTTACCAAAGGGCCTTCAGTTACCAAAACCTTTTAAGGACATGAGAGGTTGGTTATTTCCGTTGGCAAAAGGAAGAAGGACGTGGTAAGAAGAAATCTTTTTTCATTGTGGCAATTTGATCACAGGAATAATTTCTGAAAGATACACTGGAGACCAGACTTCCATAGGATAATAAATGGTCATTTTATATCAAGAACACAAGCATTTTTATATATGAGAAGGGTAGTTACAGTTATTGAGGTAGGGCAGAGATCAGTACACAGGATATACTGTGTATGGATTGATGCTAGAAACACTGGTGCCTCAGAGTTAACTGCTAATTGCCAGTGTTAGGAAAGACATCTTCCTTTCTGTATGAGCTATTCAGTTCTTTATTTTTTAGACCAGAAAAGGAGTCTTGCTTCTCCCTTGATGAGAGATCCTAGTCTTCATCAGGAATAAAATACTCAATTGGAAAGTAAATGGTCTAATTCACCCTATCTAAATAAGTGCTGGCTTTGTAAGTATATTCAGGTTCTGAGTCTTTTTCTTGCTAATGCATTGGGCATTAGTAATCTAAATGTAAAGTATTTCTGTGTTTGCAAGTTAAAAGGGAAAAGAAAAGTCCAAATGCACTGAGGAATCTAGAACTTAAGACCATTCTCTCTTCCCTCAAAGCTATATATCCCCTCTCACTTTGCTTCTCTGAGCAAGTAAAATCAGAAGACAAAAGCAAAACAAAATAAGGGAATAATAGCAAAATCATGATGAGAACTCCTCAAAAAAGCATGACAACCAAGTCACTGAACTCTTATCTGCAGCTATTTTGGAAACATCAGAGTGATGGGAACAAGCCAAAAAATTGCATTCACGTGGAGCAAGGGAGGAGAAAGATCTGGCAGCTCCCCAAAACAAGGAGCGAGTTAGCCTGATGTTGTCCATCTCTTTCACAGTCCCCACAAGTTCACATGGAAAGTGTGAGACCCAGCAAATCATTTGCAGTCTTCAAGTAAAAGAGTTTTGCACATCAGTTTGTGGAAGAGGCTGCCAAAAATGACACTCTGGCTCTGGGATTTACATGCATATCAAATAATTTATAACACACTCCTGCACAGATTAATAGTCTGTGTGTGAGTGAATGGGTGCCAGGAGAGCAGGTACCACATCTGGTTCTCATGCCAAGGTTCTTCTGATAGCATTGGAAAGAATGGAAGGTATTTTGAGCAAAACTTGAGTATCCAAATAAGATCAGGAGAGGATATTTAAGGTCAGGAGTGATTTAGAGCCCACCTCTGATACCAGATCAAGCTCAGGGGCTTTACAGCCAGCCTGGGTTAGGTCAGCCCAAATGAGTCTCCAGTCTGTGTGAGAACCTGATCAGTCCCTGCATCCTTTGAGGGCCAGGAATACACAAAAACAGTACAGACACTTTGTGCTCCAGCTGCCCTGGCTTTGCCAATCCAGGGGCTCTGAGCTGCGGGACTGAGACACAGGCTGTCTAGACTGCACGTGCAGGATCACAGGCTCTGATCCGGGAGTTGGATGACAACATTTCATAGGGGCAATATTATATTTTCTCTGTTGCTCAGTGGCAGCAGCTCTGTGTCGGGAGGATCCCTTGTGGGGACAGTTGAATTCCTGCAGGAAAGCTGCTGAGCTGCTTCGGGGGATTTCCCGCGCTGTGTGGGAGCTCAGCGGGCTGCCCAGAGCCCGGGAACCTGAACCACAGCCTGTCCATCAGCACATGGCCCCATGTGTGATTACAATGGTTTTCACCACCTTCACCCCTCTTCATCATGTGTTTATAATCACCACTATTATTCTAGAGTTAGAGAGCAGAAGCATCCTATGCAAATCAGGGATGCCAGGGTCAGCTAATGAATTGGTTACACTCTTTTCTTCCAAGAAAACCCAGGCCCTTGGAGTGATACTGACAGTGCACCCTAGGAAATGCAAATGCACTGAAACTATGAAGAGCTGAGTCACTGGTTTTTTCATAGCTTTGTCCTAAACAGCTGAGCTTTAGATGTAAGAGCATCCTGGGTTGCAGTGAAATAGTTTCAGGAATTTTCCTTGACCTCACACTTCTGTCCCACGAGTCTCACTCAAGATACAGGCTGGTTTCCTGCTGCTGCACACACTGGCAGCACACCCACTGTGTCACCTCACTTTGCCTTAGCTTCCCCCATTTATAAACTTCAGTCATAGTAAAAAACCCTTCCACAGGGATAGGCAGCCCCTAAATACAGCGTAGGCAAAAGTCACCCCAAGGGTATCACAAGAGTGTTTGTGGTCCTGCCACCGGTGCAGATAGATAGAGGAAGTTCCTGGGTGACATGTTGGCTTACCAGGAAAGGTAGGAGACACTGCTCAGGACACATTAAACACATGCTCCAGTTAATTTATGTGACCTGGCACTCTGAAAACTAATAAAACCAGTTTATACTTTCACTTGCACATGATTAATGGCAAAGCTCGCCATCGTATATCACAGACCATGCCCTAGCTAGGACAAAATATACAGATTATGGGAGAAATTAGGAGTTAACAAAACAGCTGTTAACTGAGCTAGAAACACTCTAACACAGTACCATTGTAAATCAGAAAATCACCCTGTGGCAGGTCTCTCTGGCTGTTTGTTGGGCAGCTCAGAGCAGGAAAAGCAGGCAAGTGTAAGAGGGTTCCTCCTAGGTATCAGGCTGGTGCCTGCTCAGTGCCAGATGCTGGTTGGACCCATGGAATGCATGGTATCTGTGATACCCATATTGCTATCCCCAAAGAGATTGTGACCACAGCAGGGAAAGACGATGGCACTAAGCTGGCGAAAGTCTTCCCTGTATTCACTGACTCTCCCTGGTTAGCAGTTCAGTGTGTAACTCTCAGAAGGCAATTGACTGGCAATACTATTTAATGTATTTCCAAGGATGGAAAGCTTTCTTTGGAAAGGGAGCTTCCACTCTCAGCATAGGCAGGATGCAGAGTGCAAAAGTTATATGAAAAATGTTGCCATAAAGGTCACTCCAGACAGATGCAAGTTTCCAAGAGGGAAAGGGTCAGCGACCTGGAGTCACTCTGGATCAAAACAGCCAGACTTGTGTGAACGCGTTCTCACAGCGCTTGTCCTGGCTGACGCACGGTGCCCATCTCACTGTGGACATTCAGCACAGGCAGCTTAATAAAAGCCTGCCTTCCTGCCCCTTCCCAAAAGGTTTATTTCCTGACCTAGGCAACATCACTGGGGCAGCAAGAAAAAACACTGGCAAACAGACACATCCTTTGCCTGATTCTCAGAGGGACAGAGGCAGACCTTGCCCAGCAGGATGTGGGGAGCCAGGGCACTGCAACTGGTCGCCTACCGCCAGCAGAAACAAAACAAAAAAGATGCTTCACAATGATGAAAAATAAAATAGAGAGTAACGAGGGTATTTATGTCATTTCCTGATAGGCCATCATAGAGCATGATAACAGGATGGGGTCCACTGTCAGTTCCTGGATGGTTCAGGCTATTTCCCATAACCCCGGTGACTAAATAGTGCCATAAGGGGAGCCTGAAGCTGTGATGCATCCTGCTTCCCTATGCAGACACCTGGTTCATGCCGGAAGTGAGGAACCATCCCACAGGGGTCAGATGTGCCCTGGGAACCACAAGCCTTTCCCTGGCTTTGAAAGAGTGAAAACATCCACTTTGGGGAATATTTGCCCTTCAAAATGGCCTGGAGATCCTGGTTCCCACCAACTGCCCTTGCTAGTCAGGGCCTTGGCATGGTGCAGGTAGACAGCACTGAGTCCAACTACAGCTCTGCCAAAGCCTGTCTCTTGCCTCCAGCGTGCACCATCCATCCTTAGACAAACCTGTTGATTTGCTCAACTGAGATACCACAGTTTCCTTTCCCAGTGCCTATAACAAGCCCCTCCCCTGTTCCTGGAAGGCCATAGCCTGCTTAGAGAGTTGTTGCTAAGCTGTCCTGGGACCTGGCCACTGCCCAAGACATACCAGTTCTCAGCAGAGTAATCTTTTTTAAAAACTAATTTCAGTTGAAGGTAGCAGACATTGGTGGCATTTTTGCAAGGACTTCATGGTGTCCAAAATTGGAAGTTTTGTTAAGACACATCAACAAAAGTTTTAAAAGTCTGAAGTTATATTCTCTTGCTTTAATCATATGATAATGCTTTCCTTTAGTTTTCGCATGGAAGTTGTTTTGTGGTATTAACTGAAGGGGAATTAGGTGCTATTTCAGTCACAGAAAAATGATCTGCTTCAGAAATTAATACATAACTCTTTTGCTTCCAAATTACATAGTTCAATATATTCGTAAAAGTTCACAACCAGCTGTACAGCCTCTCACCAGTAACAGAGGCCCCTTACTAGCAGCTCTGACATGTTAATAGTTGCAGAGATACTAGTAAAAGAGTTGGAGAGTTGTTTTTTAAAGCTGGATTTTGTTATTCTCCTACACGCTGTTGTCCTGAGGGACAGGTACTAGAGGACTAACAAGGTGGTGCTAGTTATGCCATTAGTATTATTCAGCACTGTAAGATTGAGCTCTTTATGAATTAACACTTACGTCTATATGGCACAAGGAACTGCTGAGTACTTCCCCACTTGTGACCAAACTTGCCCACTTGTGGAGGAGTGACAGAAGGGGCCCTGGGCTGGGCTGCACTGGAGACCCCTCACTCTGCCTCTCCTCTGAGGCCATTTCTTTCCAAGCCTGTTTGAAACAGATGGGCAGGTCCTTCCAGCAGCCCAGAAGGATGTGGAAGGATGTAAAGTGCACTTCATCCTAGAAGTGCAGCAAACACAACATGATTGTCCCAGATGGGAATTAGGACTCTTGCTGGTGATGATGAAGGGAGAGGAGATGAGTCCTTCCTCCCCAGCTTGTCCCCTCCTTATGGCACAGACAAAAACAGTTGGGCCAAAACAGCCTGGTTCTTGGTCAAAAATAGCAAAGAAATTGGAAAAGTGTTTTTGAGAAGAGAGAAAGAATAAAAGTTTATTTTTCCTCCAAACTGAAGTCAGACTATCAGATACAGATTTTTTTCTGTTCCATGTGCTATGGACCAGCCACTGTGCAGAGAAGATGCTCCACTAGCCTGACCCCCACCAGCAGCCCTGAGCTTGGCTGTATTGGAGGCTCTGGCCCTGCAAAAGGATTTCCATCCCTTTGAGAGACAGACATTTTTTGCCTCATATATGATGTAAAATCAGCTTCATAATACAAGTAAAATCTATCATAATCTCTTCATGCTTGGTGCTTATTTCAGAGCCAGCTGCAGCTGTCACAGCCTAATACTCTCTGCTTAGGGTCCGTGTGTGCACAGCTGGCTCCAGCCTGAGCACCTGCCCTCGGCCCTCAGAAGCGAGCTGGGATCCCCCTGTTGGGTCTGGGCTCTGGTACTTGGCTGCTGGTTTTCTTTTGAAACCCCCCATGAAAAACGTGCCGAGGGGAGGGTGCCCTGTTCAGGGACAGCCTGGTTGGATTATTTGGGCTTAGAGAGCAAAGTGTCAGGTTTGTGTTTAATGAATATCTCCATCAATCATCCCAGCTGCCCATGGAGTAATTACCTTGCAGAGCCACAGTGGCAGGTAAAGCCCTTGGCTCAGGACACAGAGCAGGCTTTATTAGAAGCCCTGCCGTTATACTTGCTGTTATTATAATTTGCCTTCAATTACATTCATGCTTGGTGCTTTGCAATAGATGGCTGTTTATTCCTTTTCGGGGCTGTTTCAGCAGGTACCTTATACTCCTGTGGTGTTGCAGGCCAGGGATGCTCACCCTAACCTTTGAGGCATACAAGCCAAATTTGCCAGAGGTGTAAGTTGTCTCCCCAGATGCTGCCAGATTTGGTGAAGTACAAGCCAAAAGTACTTCATTTGGGTCCTGACTCAGCTGAACTGACTTGGAGTCTTTTGTACTCACATATTCACACAAGGCTATAACTAGCTCGGAGAGACTCCCAAGAACTGCAGGGGAGACAGTCCAGGCTAATTTTGTACAGCTAGTGGTTAAACTACACCAAACTCCTTCCCTCTGTAAGCTCCTGTGCCTGCAGTCATCTCAGCAATGAATTTGGCCTCTTTCACCTCTGCCCTTGCTGGCCTTTATCCCTAAACATCAGTAGGATGAAATGCCCAAGCTATGGGCTTTAAAGGACTTTACAAGTTCAATTTACAAGCTCCATAAAATTACAAATTCTCCCTCCCCACTGCAGAAGTACCTTGTAAAACATGTCCTGTATTGTTTTAGTTTGACGGGTCAGGCTGCAAAAGCAAGGCAGCATCAAGTGGAGAGAGTGCATCTGGTACCGAGCAGAGTCTCTGGCTGGGAGAGGAGAAAACAAGAGCTGGACATGGTCAGCAGCAAGTAAAAATAATTCCCTGCCTCTGCCTTGTGCTGTGGGAAAGCCCAAGGGCTCATCCCACCCTCTGCTTCTCCTCTTACTGAGCAATTATTTGTGACGTACGTGTGGTTCAGTTTGCTTCAGGGTGTGACATCCATAAGCATCTCTGCACATGCTGATGTCCTAACCTAGCCCCAGCATCCAGGGCTGTACCTGGGACCATGTGCCTTGTTCCTTAGCTAAGCATCTGGCACTCAAAAAAGCTGCAGTGACCGTCCACAGCAAATGCCTGGCACTAACCTGACACCAGGGCAGTAATTCACGAAGCCTCTTGCCCCCATCTCAGGTAGCTCCTGCTTCTGGTTATATGCCAGAGGTCTGCAGAGGTCATCTACTTCATCTTTCTGTGTTTCAGTTCAGGCTGTCTTGAATAGCATCAGAAAATGAGCAGAAGCTTCAGCAGCTGCACGCAAAAAATAGTTTCATATCCTACACACATCTACACCCAGAATTATTTGGTGTCAGACTGAGCACAATGAGTCATAACTCACCTTTCATTGGGGCTGGAAAAAATACTCTGGAACTGTCGCCAGTGTCAGCTCCATTGCTGATACTTTTAATGCCAAGAGAAAGTGTTAGTTGAAGAAGAAAGCAAATAAGGTCCTCCCAACATCAGCTGAAAGAATGCCAGAAAAGGATGGAAAGAAAAGTTCTGGGTTCTGCTGATGGCCTGTGCCAGTCCATCCCATCCAGAAAAACACTCAAGGACCTGTCAGGAAGGCTGGGGTGTGCCAGCACACAGCGGCAGTCAGTCAGGGCTGGCAGGAATAAGCACGGAGGCATTATACCACCTGCAACAATGGCAGAAGTCAGGCAGCTGAGGCATCTCCAGAGAGAAAAGCCTGAGGGAGCAAACACAGCCCCGGGAAAAAGCTGCAGTTTGATTTATTCAAATGCACTCTGAGCGATGTACAAATGGGAGCCTGTCGCTGGGCAGTTTTAAATTTGTCTCTTAAAATACACTTGTTCCCAGAAACGGTGACAGGTAACACAATCTGAGAAGAAAAAGAGAGAGAAAAAGCTTTGCCAGCACAGATGGTCAGCAGGTGCCCCCTAGCCCTGTTGTGCCCAGTGCTGTGGCCCCTGTGGCTCTTCCTGAGGGTGTCAAGCTCAGCTGTCCTAAATCTGAGGTCTTGCATCAGGGCTACAGAGACTTGCAGAGCCCCCTTTTACACCAGCTGAGGTCTCCAGGGATCACTGCGGCAACAGCTTCATGCAACAGGGCTGAGCTCTCACAGGGGCCAGTCCATTTCAGGCTGTATAGGAAAGCAAAACCCAGATATCCTATATGCAGTAATGACAAGATTTTGTCCTTCCCCCATTATGGTGCAGGGTGTTTATGGACTTTTTTTTGCAAACTTTCTCTTTTCAATTCAAAACTCAGCTGGCTCAGTGGTGGAAAGGAG
>VYZQ01060488.1:0-24163 GCA_013400655.1 Mystacornis crossleyi
CAAAACTCCTTCCTGCTGGAGACACCACAGATTAATTTGTCCCAGTATCCAATTCATCATATTGATTAAAAAATCCTGTTTAGGTCATCACTGGAAATATTTCTACTGTTCACATTTATAGCACATTAAATCCCAGTATCTCAGAGCCTCTGGAAACATTAATGAATCTTCACATCTTAGGTATGAAATAGGAGGTAATATCCCCCTTTAAAAAAAAAAAAAAAAAAAAAAAGGAAAGGATGAGGATAAGGATGAGCTTTGGTTACATATCCGTTGCTCCACTCAATACAGGAGATAACTAGATGAAATTCTCTGACCTGTTTTATGCAGAAAGATCAGACAAGATGATCTAATGGTCCCTGATGGCTTAAAAATCTATGGAACTGCCAAATGACTGCTACAGGGCCACAGGGTGACTGACTGAGAGCTGCTGAATTGGACATATCAATAGGAAACAATTAAACAATTACTATGTTCCTCTCTATCAGAATAAATATCAAAAATACAGCAGGAAATGGTTTACTAGGACAGAGTTCTTGGCTTATTATACTACTTTTTGATTATGATATACTGTTTCTGGGGAAATTGTTCTTAACAAGCAAGTCTACTGGTTAATTGTTAATATTAAAATATTGCTAAATCCATTCCCTGATGGATTAAAACCTTTTCAAATTTACTCAAAGAACACGTGCTCATGATAATAAATAATGAAGGAAATACCTGGATGCATAATCCCACAGTTCTATTTGCAAATGGAAGTGGAAAAAAAGGTCTGTAGACCTCTCTGAGAGCCAAGTATCTTACATAATATAGTGGGAAAGCATGGTTCCTAATGACCTGTCAGACTTCTAACAAGGTCACCATGATGAAGAAAAGCACTGTATAGTAAAAGAATGAAATAGTTAAGAAAATTTAACATTTATATTTCTATTTTACTTATGATCTTTCTTTTTGAGGACACAGGGTGGGTTGTTAAATGTACAGTATATTTTACAATTGAGTGCTAACACAGCTCAACTACTTTGATGGACTATTTTAAGTCAAAGCGTTTAACTGTACAATCAACTTGAAATTCTTCTTGCTGTATTGCATCCCAGCTTCTTAAGAACTCACCAGCAAATTCACTTTATAATATATATTTAATGCAGTTTGCCTTAGACAAACCTTTACAAATATTTTCCCCCAGAGTCAAAACTTTTCTCAAAGAGAACAACAGTAGAAGATATCATTACCTAATGCTCTGATGTACACATTGCATCAATTCTACTTTCAGATGGAGTTTTGCATATGCCAGTATAACTTTGTTTTCCCTGTGACATATTGTAGTATTTTGATATGCACTTGCTGAAAACTTTGGGTGACAAAAATATCACCTCACCATTGGAGAACCATTTTCTTGAAGAAAAAATAATGCTCTGACCACCTTGCAAACAGCCTGCTCAAGCCCAGTAGTGTTTGAAACCTATTCCTCTCTGAGGATGACATCATACAATCCTTTGCAGAGGGCACAGATGTCATCTTGGTGTTGAAAAAGAGCTGCTGCAAAGAGACTGTAGCCTCTATTTGTCTGTTAAGTGATGGATTGCTATTCAAAACTGTCAAAACCCACTGCACCTGAGATTCCCAGCCTGCACTGAGACGACATGGTCTATTGTCCTCCCTCCCCATACCTTAAGGGTAGATTAGCTTTAGAAATAAAATATAGCATCTGAAGTCATAGAAGGCAAAGTATTTTATTAGGTCCAGAGATTAGTTTTAGATCATGATTAGTTTTCTATAGTGTGCAGCGAGAGATACCATAATGAAGTAGCCATCATTTCTAGTTTTTTATGGACTTTCCATGGAGACGTGAAAGCCAGTGAGGCAAGCAAGGTTCACGGTTTTAGGACCGAGGCTCAGTAAATGATGCTAACGTTTTGTAAGGGTTTCACTGGAGCACAATTTGACCAGTACCAGAAGAAAGGCCCCATTCTCAAGTCTGCCCTGATCTCACACCTCTGCAGCTGCTGTGCAGGACCTCTGCCAGCAGCACTACCAGCCTTCCTGCTGCTCAAATGACAGAAAAGATTAGTTAGAGGGGTTTTATCAATATATTATTAAATTTTAGCATATGAAAATTTTTAGTAATTTTTCATTTAAAAACCTGTGAAATTTGATCTGTAAGTAAAATGCTTTCCCATCTCACACTGTCAGGACCACAACCAGGCCAAACCTGATTTCAGATGATTGATTGCCAGATCCATTTAAAGTTTCTGGGCGAAAGTGAGGGTAAACCCATGAAAATGGATGCCACTCCGTGTTATTTGCAATTGAGCAGAAGACGGGATGACGCCAGGGAAGCTAATGGTCTGTTAGCTACTCAGAGAGGGCCAAGCAGGGGACAGGGGAATATGGACATGCCAGATACAGTGGGAGCAACGGGGAGGGAAAATGCATTTGGAAACGGGACAGCAAATTGAGTGAGACTAATGTAGGGACCAGGAGGGATGCAGAAGAGTGGCAGAGAAGTGTGAAGATGAGGAAGTGGAGTCAGAGAGCTGCAACAGAACAGAGGAAAATGCCAAGTAGGAATTTGTGAGAAGGAAGTATGGAGGTCAAGCAAATGCTGCTTCATTGGAGCTGGGCGAAACCATACAAAGAAAATGCTGCAGCAGGGACAGAGAAATCTGAGCGTTGTAGAGGCTCCTAGAGGTTCTTAGTAGATAGAGTCTCTCAGGTAAGTCAGTTGAGAGGCTGCATTTCTGGAAAGGCTTCTAGGAATAAACTTTTTAAACCTGCAAAATTACTAACAAGGAGATAAAAAGGAATATTTTACACTGTCATTTAAACTATTGACTATTTTGGTAGCTTATGTTTTACAGATAAGCCATTGTTCTGAGAACTGGAATTGCCAGACTCTGTTTCACAGCTATCATTACAGTGTATAAGCCAGTATAAACCAACTGAGTAATTGCCACTGTTGCCTTTCTAGAAAAAGCTCACTAAACATATATGCACTTACATAGGATAGTTGTGAATGAACTTAAGCCAGGTGGATTTTCGAGGTAACATAATTTTTTCATTCTGTTACATGAAAAAAACCCACCTCTAGGATCCTTCTCAGGAGTTTCAGACATCCAATGGTGTCAGAGTGTGTTAATGTTGTACAGTCCAGTGGCTGCCAAGATTTATCTTTTAAAGGTTTGCCAATGTTATAGTGTACTGCTATTTTACAGTCCAGCAACTTCCAAGGTTTATCTTTTTGCAGAAACCCATATAAAAGTTACAGCACCTTGGACAGTTTTGATAGGAAGCATTCATAATCACTGAAAGATTGAAAACTATTTGAAGTTGGACACACTAATAATTTTCATTGCTTTCATGGCAGGTGTCACCTTTTACTTTGGAAATGCACCATGTCAGTGTCCCCCAAGAAGGAAGACAAAACTTCTAGACTGATGAAGAGCATTGAATAGAGTTGTAGGCAGATGGTTTGGAAAAGGCTTTCTTTTTCTGTGACTTTTTCTGTTGTGGTTGTCACATTGAAAAGTTTATGCTGAGATTCTGTCTAACTAGCCAGACCTTTTATGCCAGGGAGGAAAGTCTTAAACACTCTTTACTCTTGCTCCGTGGCACCATGAGTCAAACCTGGTGCCAGGTAGAAACTTGGTTGAATGTCACCGCTTGTTACTCTGCGGAGAACAACCATGGAGAGCCGGTTAAGCTGTGGTTCTACTTTTTCTCTCTTTAGGCAAAGCTGTTCCTACACAAAAGGGGAAATACCCTCAACTAAAAGCTGGTCTGGTGTAGAGTGATCATTAAGCACTGAGAAATCAAAATCAAATGCTCTTACAGTGTCAGAAATACTTTCTAGTCCTTGGGACAGAATTGTTTCATTGTAGCGAAGACAAAATTGAATTGCTTCATTAATATTTCTCTTCAAAGCCTCAGAAAAATGGGGTTTCAGGTATTTTCATTTTTAATATGTACAACACATAGTCATTCTAAGACAGTCATTGTGATACTTTTGATTTTTCCAGAATGCATCTTTCCTAAATGTCTGCAGAAAATGAAAATTACACAGATATATTTCATTTACTGTATTTACATAGTCATTCACAAATGGAATGACTGGACTTCATTAAAGGACTTCTCACAGCCCATTAGTGGGAATGTTATCCAATAGCCTCTGAGATGGCAAAACTTGAATTGGACAACTTTATTTACATGGCTGAGCAGAGTAACTTCATATACTGTAACATGTTCATAGAAATATTTTTTACAATATTTTTATAAAAGTGGATATAGGATGCCACATTCTATGGTTTTATTAATACGTCATGCACCAAATCGCTTTCAATAATTTACCAGCAGTCCTGGTCCACCAGGCAGGTCCTAAGTGACCAGAAGATGGCAAATGTGATCCCATCTCATTTCCAGGGAAGGTCATAGAGCAGATCATCTTGAGTACCATTACGCAACATGAACAGGACAACCAGAAGATCAGGCCCAGCCAGGATGGGTTCAGGAAAGGCAGGTCCTGCTGGACCAGCGTGATCTCCTTTCAGTACCAGGTGACCTGCCTAGTGGATAAGGGAAANCTGGTTGACAGCTGGCTCGACATGAGCCAGAGTGTGCCCAGGTGGCCAAGAAGGCCAATGATATCCTGGCCTGTATTACAAATAATGTGGCTGGCAGGACTAGAATAGTGGTCATCCCCCTGTACTCAGCACTGCTGAGGCCACACCTTGAGTGCTGTGTTCTGTTCTGGGCCCCTCACTACAAGAAAGACAGTGAGGTCCTGGGATGAGCCCAGAAAAGGTCAGTGGAGATGGTGAAGGGGCTATAGCACAAGTCCTATAGGGAGCAGCTGAGGCAGCTGGGGTTGTTTAATATGGGGAAAAGGAGGCTCGGGGAGAGGGGGGGTGGGGTGGTTTTATCACTGTCTACAGTTACCTGAAAGGAAGGTGCAGTGAGGTGGGTGTCAATCTCTTCTTCTGGGTAACAATATACAGGACAAGAGGAAATGGAGGTCTAGATTAGATACTAAGAAATTTTTTTCATTGAAAGTGTTGTAAAGCATTGGAATGTGCTGTCCAGGGTAGTGGTGGAGTCACCATTNCAGCTGAGGCAGCTGGGGTTGTTTAATATGGGGAAAAGGAGGCTCGGGGAGAGGGGGGGTGGGGTGGTTTTATCACTGTCTACAGTTACCTGAAAGGAAGTTGCAGTGAGGTGGGTGTCAATCTCTTCTTCTGGGTAACAATATACAGGACAAGAGGAAATGGAGGTCTAGATTAGATACTAAGAAATTTTTTTCATTGAAAGTGTTGTAAAGCATTGGAATGTGCTGTCCAGGGTAGTGGTGGAGTCACCATTCCTGGAAGTGTACCAGACCTGTATGGATGTGGCTCATGGTTGAGGATATGTTTTAATGGTGAACATGGTGGAGGTGCTGGGTTGATGGCTGGACTTGATGATTTTAAGTCTCTTCCAACCCTTAGATTAGAGTTTATGATTCTATGATCTGCTAGTGCTGCTCTTACTAACTGATGTTTGTAAGCTTTTTTCTGGAATGTCTTAACTTCTATTGTAAGTTGGAAACAGAAGCCTCACAAATACTAACTGAGATGTGAAGAAGGAGGAGCTTTTGAACAGTGGTCTAATGGCCCATACATAGACTTTAAAGAAGTGATCAGGCATGTAATCAGAATCCCAAACAACATATTAATTTCAAGTTCAAAGATCCAAGGCCCAAACCTCCAAAAACAAGATTTTTCTGTATATGGGTATCCTCATGAACAAGTCAGGCCACATCAAACTCTCTCTCAAAGAACAGAGAAATAAAAACTGCTTATGGCAATGAGGTATTGTATTACAGCAATAAGAGTAATAGAAGTTTCTCGGTCAGGTGCAAGAAACATGACACTAATTATGTGGGGATGTGAGACTGCATGGGAGGATGAGCCCATGCAAAGACCTGACTACCTTTCCTCACTCTTACAAGTTTGCAGTGTGGTCCTT
Organism: Mystacornis crossleyi; assembly: GCA_013400655.1. Taxonomy (NCBI): domain Eukaryota; kingdom Metazoa; phylum Chordata; class Aves; order Passeriformes; family Timaliidae; genus Mystacornis; species Mystacornis crossleyi. The sequence continues at coordinate 6,001 of VYZQ01060488.1, forward strand.
TATATGACTGCCTCTATTTCAAGAAACTAAAGACAGAAGTGAGGAAAATGAACAGTTCAAGATAATTTTCAAAAAGGCAAAATATGTATTATTGTTTGAAATTTGTGCCTCAAACTATATGTAGAAGTCATCATCATTGTAGAAGACAGATATCCTTGACCATGAAGAAAGTTTTAATCTACAAAATATATAGGTTAGTTTGTCCTAAATCCCCAAGATTTCAGCTGCAATCTTTATTTATCCATTGTCTTTTAGTTTCTAGTACTTCAGTCTGTATGAAATCCTTTTCTTTGAAGTCTGTTGCCAACTCATTAAATTTTCCAAACTTTCCAGTACATGGATTTATGAGCAATTAAGAATTTCTCAGACTCAGTAGTCAGGAAATATAGCTCATTACCTGTTGCAAAGGCATTTGGCCAATTTAAGGAGATTCTGCAATAGAAAAATTGTTTCCTAACAGTGTTGCCTAGTCTCTTCCTTTTCAGCTATTTTGTCCCAAAGATTTCTTTTCATACCTACAATGGCTCTAATATGAACAGCTCTTTCATTGAAAGAAATGGCTATATTTTACCCAGTTGTTTTCAAATGGTAAATTTACTGAACTCATCTAATGACTCTGATATAATAGATGAAAAAACTCCGTTGTCTGAGCACAGGTCTTGAGACGTATTTTCAGACAAATATTTTATTGCCTTTTTCTCCGTATTCCTGGTAATATGTACACAGCATGTTTTTGTTAATGTATTTTCTCCAAACTCCAAGGTCCTGTGGTTCTTTCTGCCAACTCTGCCATTTCTTCAAAATCTTTATTCTTAAATGGCAATTTTCATTTTAGACCTATAGGAAATGCATCTGAGTGTGTCACTTTATAAAGGTAGATTTTCTGAGCCTTTCATCTTCTACCCCTTGGATAATTTTCCTACTTGTGTTAAAGCAACATCATTTCTATCAAAAGACTGCTCTTTTGAAATTTGTCGCCGGGTGGTTCTCTAAACTTTATTAGCAGCTTCTAACAGTACCTTTTATTTACTGGACAATTCTTCAGTGCTTTAAGTAGCTGGTGCTGTAGCAAAAGCAATCACACAAGCAGTTTTTGAAAGATTTATTGTCTGGGTCCAATTTTTTGTGAATGGACTTGCTGCTCAGACTGTGTTCAATGTCATTTGTAAAAGCATCACCAAAAAAAAAAAAAAAAGGGGCCTCTGAATTAAGACCTGCATGAAACCACTTTGAGTAATGCTGGGTTCCATCCAGTGTCAGCTCTTAGCACCCAGATACAAGCCAAAGATCAAGTCATGGTGCAAGGCAAATCATGTACACCTACTTGGTCAAGCACAAATCTCAGTAATTTCTTTCAAGTACGTAAGTGTTTGCAGTTTCAAATCCCATTCTTGGTGAAAGTATTTTCCATGCTCATCTACATTTTTAAGTAAATATCTCAGAGATCTTTAGGAAGAAAAGCAAAAAAAACCACCCAACTTCTCTTCGGATTAAAACAAATCACCATTAACAAATTATGAAACTATTTTCTTTGGTGTTTCCTGAACAAAATGTCTGGTTCTCTGTAATCTTTAACTACTGCCTGAATCTTCCTTAGAAACCTGGTGAAAAATGTCTTTGTATGTATTTCCAGAGTGTGTTTTAAACTAGTGACTAGTACCTACACTTCAACTTCTTCCAAGGCTCTGCAAGACCACCTCAGGTTTCCCCAGAGCTACTGGTATCTGTATGCAAGACGTAGCTATAATTGCTTAATAAAAGCAATCAAATTTTTAATTTCATCAGGGTTGCTTTGTGCACACGCAACTAAGCATTACTGAATTAATAAATAAATATAAAGAGAGAGGAAAAGAGAATATGTCTATTTATACACAGATTAAATGACCATAAGAAAAAAAGACTACTCAGTTTTGAAGTACATTTTCAAAGACAATAAGGATTTGACAGTTTGTTTTTCTTCTCTATATGTGACAAAGAGCCCTCCCTCCACCAGAAACAGCTTCTACCTCTAAAAGCTGTTGATAGGCAGTGCTAACAGCATCTTACTACTCTTATTGATGGTGCTGTCATATATATACATACATGTATATGTCACATATACATACTTACATATCACTGAGATGTATATGTGTATAGATGAGTATGTGTATATGAAATATGTATATATACATCTTCATATATCTGCATATATATACAGAAATTCAGGAACATCGCATGATCATGAGTGCTTTTTCAGCCCTCTGGAGTATGCATGGTATAGAGTACAACCACAAGATTTTAAGTATTTGAATTCCAGAGAAAATAACAATCTGTATATAAAATATTCCCCTTCAAGGTAGATTTTCTTAACAGCCCTTTTCACTCAAAACTGCTTGCCTCACAGTAAGATCTTTCAGTTTCAGTTCAGTTTCAGTTCAGATTAAAAAAATGAACCAGTGAAAGAAGAAACAAAATGCATCTTTACACAGCCCATCTCTTCATGTAAAACATATACAACACACAAACACTGTCAACAGCCTGGCATCCTGTCCCACACATTTCTATCACTCCACATGCATTAATAAAAAGCCCCTGTATCCAATGACAGCCCCTTGTTAAAGTTCCAACATCAATCATGTTTTTGAACAAATTTTGTTTTGTGTGTCCCTAATTAAATCCTTTGAAAATATGCCAGAAAGGTGAGATACTTTTTCCCCCTTCTTTTCTCTTCTGTCTCTCTTAATTACCCTTCCCTGAAATGAACAGGCATCGAGTAATACACTGTTACAGGAAAGTTTCAATAGAAAACTCAAATCTCTCATTACTGAGATTTTTATGGGACAACATTTTTACTTAAAGTATCTGGGATAGACAGAGCTTTGGAGGGTGAAAAGGTAAAATCTCTAGCAGAGCAGCTGCTTGTTTGATATCAGGTGCAAACTCAAGACACACAAATGGCCCTGCCTGCAGAGGGAAATGTGCTCTGACAAGTGGAGGTCAACTAAAACATTTCCTCTTCTCAACCTGCTGTTGGGCCTCTCCTTTAACAATTTTCTCTCCTACCATGACAGTTTTAATTGTGACACTTTTGATGCACATGAAAAAAAAACTGCTCAGATTGGCTCTAACTGCTGTACTCCAAAGAGGTCAGTGTACTGGAATATGATTTTTGCAGAAAAAGTTTCAGCCTTTGCTGCACAAAGCAAAATTTAATTAAGAAATTTAGGGCTTTCATTTCAGTTTAGCAGGAGTGCAACACTGAAAATCATGTTCACTGCAGTATAAGCACATAAGTAACATAATTACATCAATGCTTTCCAAATAATTTTATGCATCACTCTGTCACTGTATTCTGTACCTTTGGTGATCTGCCTAACTTTTGGCTTTATCTCATTTTCCTGCTAAGCCCTCTTGAATAATTACACAGTACAGCTATTTTAAATAAAATAGATTTGTCACAATTCTCTCACTTTCTTTTCTGTTGCCTAACAATGGCAGGGGTGCAAAGGGAAGAAACTGCTACAAACCCTACTTTGCTTTCACACAGAACACATGGAATGAAAATTGAGAGACGGAGCCAGATGCCGCAAAGGTAACATCCTCTTTCCTTTATCATCTCATCTCATCTCATTCCTCAAGGCAGCCAATCTCCTATCCCCTCCGTGCCAGTGACAGTAATCCTATGCGAAGCAGTGTCACCATATAACCATTAAAGAGGGACAGCAGTAGCAATAATACTCAAGGTGCCTTTCCTATCCCACCTTTTAAAAAGATCAAACTTTGGTACATTCTGAATAAGAATGGTTAGATCTGCTCTGTGAAATTGTACCTTCACTGAAAAAGAAAACAGGCAGACAGAGCTACTGGCAACTGTTATGATTTTTAAAAAGTCATGCCGGGAATATTACAGAGAAAGATTACAAACAGTTATGTACATGTGTACAATCACACGAATAGATAATTGAGAGACCAGAACTACACTGGCTTTTTTGAGAAAGTACCATATGAAAAGATAGTGAGTAAAAACTCCAGACAAGTAGTCCCTATAAACCTCCACACCTGGTAAGCTGCAGCTCCCATCTGCCATCCTCCTCCCTTTTCTCGGCACAGTTCTCTTTGTACAGAAATAGTGTATATTTGTGTTCTCATCGGATCCAAGCACACTGTTGGGATTTAGATAATAATGCAACTGATCCCTCTTCGGGCTGTGCCAGTGTGAGCATGAGGTGCACTGCTGTGTGGACATGTGCAGAGAAAACTCAAAGTCAGAGCAGGGCCAAAATGTATGCCTGAACACCAGCCTCCCTCAACCTGAGCCTTCCATGGGCTCATATAAATAGCCATATCCTGACAAATAACACACACAGCTTTCCACACTCAGACAGTGGAACTGCCGTGGGTATAAATGCTTTTAGTGCTGCGTGAAGGAATGTACCACCAACTCCCACCTCAACTCACCAGACTGATTCACAGACTTTGCAGGTCCCACTTACACCACCAGTACAAGTTTTAAACTCACGGCCTAACTTCCAGAAACAGAGCACAGTGCCCCAACACTCATCCACAGTCTGGAGCAGGGCACTGCTGCCCCTGTTCCATTTGCATCAGGCTGCTCCTTCCTTGCTCCTACAGCCACCTTCAGGACCTCCAGCGTCCTTTCCTCCAGTTTCCTTTTATCCCTCCTCCTAAAAACATTTATTGCTCCACACTGGTCCTTACAGCCTGCTAAGCTGAGCCTAACTAGCTTCTTCCCATATCTTCCCTCTTCTCCTGGAGACCTCTGCAGACCTTGTGTTAAGCAGTGCCCCATAAGGAAACAGTACTGAGGCCACAAGTCATCACGATCAGCCTCTGTGTTGACAGTCTTTTAAAATCTATTTGGATTTGCTCCAGTGGTAAATTTTGACCCTTGGGACAACTTACAAATTTCACCTTTCCCTAAATAAAATACTAGGATTCAATATAGGTCTCTATAAATATAGACCCCAGCTGCTTATGTATCTGCTTTGACAAGAATGACTATTAAGGTGATAAGAACTTAAAGCTTAAACAACTGGAAAACAGCTTATCTGAACATGCTAAAAAACATATTTCCTGTCAAATATTTTCCACCCCTGTGGAATACAGCTAAGAAAATCCTAATTCATATGAAAATATTGGTGTATGTTTTTGTTTCCACTAAACCTTTCTGCCAGAAAGACTCACCAGTTCTGGGCCCCTCAGTTCAAGAGAGAGAAAACCACAAAGCCCAGAGCTCCACGGACAGGGCAGTTGCAATAGCCATGCCACGGCCAGCATCGTGTTGCCCCAGCATTTCTCCCTCCACCCTTTTCTCCTTTTCCCCAGACTCTACTGCCATGCGGCTTTTACTGCTCTGCCTATGGTTAGCGTTACGCTTAGGGTTAGGGTTAGGCTTTTGGGTTAGGGCTAGGGTTAGGATTATGTTTAGCGTTATAGTCAGGGTTAGGATTAGGGTTATGGTTACCCTTAGGGTTAGGGTTAGGGCTAGAGTTAGGGCTAGCGTTAGGGGTAGGGTTACGGTGAGGGTTATCATTAGGGTTGCTGTTAGTGTTAGGTTTACCGTGGGTTTAGGGTTAGGGTTAGCCTTTAGGTTTAGGCTTTTGTTGGAGTTAAGGTTCGGGTTAGGTTTAGGGTTAGGGTTAGGGTTGGGGTTAAGTTTAGGTTAGGGTTAAAGTTTAGGGTTAGGGTTAGGGTTAAAGCTAGGTTTAGGGTTAGGATTAGGGTTAGGGTTAGCATTTAGGGTTATGGATAGGGTTAGGGTTAGGGGGTAGGGTTAGGGTTAGGGTTAGGATTAGTGATAGNTAGGGTTATCCTTAGGGTTTAGGGTTAGGGTTAGGGCTAGTGTTAGCATTAGGGTTGGATTAGGGTTAGGGTTAGCGTTTAGGGTTAGGCTTTTGTTTAAGTTAAGTTTAGGGTTAGGTTTAAGGTAGGGTTAGGATTCAGGCTAGGGTTACATTTAGGATTAGAGGTTATGGTAGGGTTTCAGTTAGGTTTGGGCTTTATGGTTAGGGTTAGGATTTTATTTAGTGTTAGGGTTAGGGTTAAGGTTTGCCTCAGGGTTAGGTTCAGGGTGAATATTAGGGTTAGGGTTAGTTTTAGGGTTCAGGGTTAGGCTTTTGTTTAATTGAGGGTTAGGGTTAGGGGTTAGGTTTAGTGTTATATTTCGGTTTAGCGTTTTGAAAACCACAAAGCCCAGAGCTCCAGGGACAAACTTCAGTTGCAATAGCCATGCCACGGCCAGCGCTGCGTTGCCCCAGCATTTCTCTCTTCTCACTTTTCTCCTTTTCCCCAGACTCTACTGCCATGTGGCTTTTACTGCTCCTCCTATGGTTAGCGTTACACTTATGGTTAGGGTTAGGCTTTTGGGTTACCACTAGGGTTAGGGTTATATTTAGCATTATGGATAGAGTTCAGGTTAAGGTTTGGTGTTAGGGCTAAGGTGCCAGTTTGGGTTAGGGTTAGAGTCAGGTTTCGGGTTTATCGTTGGGGTTAGGGTTAGGATTGGGGTTTGATTTGTGGTTGGGGTTTGATTTGTGGTTAGGGTTTTTGGGCTAGGGTTAGGGTTAGGGTTAGGGTTAGGGTTCGGGGTTAGGGTAAGTGTTAGGGTTACGGGTAGGGTTAGAGGTCAGTATAGGGTTAGGGTTAGGGGTAGGGGTAGGGTTAGGGTTAGGCCCCCATTAGGGTTAGGGTTAGTGTTAGGGTTAGGGTTAGNTTAGGGTGTGGGTCAGGGTCATAGTTAGGTTTAGTGTTGGGTTATGGTTAGGGTTAGTTTTTGGGTTCTGCTTAGGTTTAGGTGTAAGTTTTGGCTATCTGTTAGGTTTTGGCTTAAGTTTAGGGTTAGTATTAGGTTTTGGTTTAGGGTAAGGTTTAAGAAAACTACCAAGCCCGTATATCCAGGGACACTGCTGCTGCAATGGCATGCAAATCTAGCACTGCACTGCCCCAACATTGGTCCCACCATGCTTTTTTCCTTGGCACCAGCCTCACCCCTTGGCTGCTTTTTCTGCTCTGCCTAGCGTTAGCGTTACACTTTGGTTTAGGTTTATGGTTTAGGGTTAGGGTTTTGTCGGTTTCAAGGGGTGTTCCGGTTGGGTGCTATGACTTTCCTAAAACGACTCCAGTAGAAAGTCGCTCGGCAGCCACTGCACACACACACACGCACACACATGCACACGCACACACATGCACACGCACACACACATGCACGGGATAGCTTCTTCGACAGGTTGACGGCAAAGAGGCAGGAAGGGTCCTTGTGTGGAATTTCCATGGCAGAGGTTTATTTCAGCCCTGTGTGTAAAGGGAGCCAGGGAAAAAAGACATGGAGGGATGGAGGGTCCAAGGTTATATATGGGGGCGGGAAAAGCATCAGGGACCAATGGTCAGAGGGCACAGGGGTGGTACATAGGTGGGACTAGGGTACAGGAGCCACTGGGAAAATCTGTGGGAGTGGCAAGAAACAAGGTCCAATGGGAGAGCAGGGAAGGGAGAATTTTCTAGGGAAGGAACAGATTAGGCATAAGGAGGGAGGGAGGCCAACTGGGGAAGCAGAACTGGGATACATTTGCATAATGAAACAGCATCCTGGGAATGGTCTTTTTAGTTTACCCTACCGTGGAGAGGATATCTATCCCTAGGGATGGTCCTCCCAATGGACTCCTTATGGTCCCTTATGTGTTACGGGCCCACTGACCCCCACAGGGTTAGTGTTAGGATTTAGGTTTACAGTTAGGGTTAGGGTTAAGGTTATGCTTATTGTTAGGGTTGAGAAAACCACAAAGCCCAGAGCTCCAGGGACAAGCTTCATCTGCAAAAGGCATGCCAAGGGTAGTGCTGCTCTGCCCCAACATTTCTCCCTCCACACTTTTCTCCTTGGCACCAGCCTCACCCCCATGCCACTTTTGCTGCTCCGTCCAGGATTAGGGTTATGCTTAGGGTTAGGTTTGAGAAAACCACAATGCTTTTGATTTTTTGGGCAATCTGGGCCAGAGCTGGGTCCCTCTCACAGTAGGACCATGCTTCCCAATTTCAGACAGTAACTCCTCTGTTTCCGTTTGTGCCTGTTTGTTTATGTTTCTATGGTTCTGCCACTGGGTACCATTGATAAAAGCCTGGCTTTGACCTGTTTGCACCCTCCCTCCAGGTGTTTATATACATTAGTAACATGCCCCATAGTCTTCTCTTCTCTGAATTAAACAGTTCCAGCTCTCCTAGCCTTTCTTCATATGTGAGGTGCTCCAATTCCTTAATCACCTTTGTAGTCTGTCACTGGACTCTCTGGAAGAACTCCATATCTCTTTTATTCTAAGGAGCCAAGAATGGTGCCAGGAATGGCCTCATCAGTGCTGTGGGGAAGAATCACTGTTGTGATAACTGATACAGGCCTAGCTTTATAATTTTTAAATTATTTTATCATTTTAAAATTCTTATTTTAAAATTCTGGAATTATTCCCACATCCTCTCCAGCTTAATTAATAATTTTCTGTCACAAACTACAGTGCAGTTCAGATAAGAACAGGAGAATGAGGACGGTCATACCGATGAGACTGAAGGTCTATCTGTCAATAGCCCACGTGTATAAAAGAGAATAAAATTGGGCTGAGTATGCAGCTTTACTTCCCTCAAAATACCTCCTTACCACCATGGCTCACAGACTTCCTAATCAAAATAGGTGTCTACATATTTAATATCGTTAAGGCACTTTTCTCCAATTATTTTTTTCTGATTGCTATATTAATTTACGTAAACTTCAAGCATCAACATCTTGTATCAAGGAATCCTTCAGATGATGTGTGGTAGATTAGATCAGCTGTGTTTTCTGTGTCTAAAAAGTGCCTTTGCCAGGAATAGAGTGCAGACTGGTCTGGCCAAATTTCTCTTCAGAAAACCTTTTACCTTCCACTCACCTCCATGTTTTCAGTTTTTTCTTCCTTGAACTCAGACAATAGTGCTTGGCTCTGTCAGCTCACTTTTTGTGTTTGGTTAAATGTAAGTGCTATTCTTCAAACCTCTTATACAATCATACCCTGCTTAAAAATCTCTTACAGGCTGGATCATGAACAATCCCACTTCTGACTGTGCATCAGCTCTTTCAGGACACTGAGCAAATTCAGCTCTTTGAGTTTTTCTCTCAGTACACATATAGTAACTTCAATTTCATCCTTATTGATAACTAGCTCTAGCAGCAAAACTCCTGAATCCTGGTCTCCTGTTGCTTTGTGAAGCTCAGTGTTAAGATTCCCTGGTCATTTTCTGATGTCTAATAGGTGCCGAACTCCTGTTGCAGATTTGGAGCAGTAATAGGGCTCTTCCATTTAATCAGCCATTATCTTTGAGTGTTCTATTCTGCTTCCAAATGTGACTGAAATCAGCTGACTGATTTGAAAGCTGTCTCATGGAGTGCTGGAGTGAGGCACAGGAGAATGCAATATTTAGGTTGGGGTTTTTTTTAATTGCAGAATTGAGTTTTGACTGTTATCACCAGGATCCCCTTCCATTGTTACAAGATTGTTTATTATCAGATTGCAGATAAACTAATTGTGTTTCATTGGGATTAGTACTGAAATGGCAGACTTGTGGCAAAGACTGAAGTTATACACCCTAGCGTTATACCCTAGAACATCTAGAAGTGTTAGTCATAAAAAGTTGCTAATTAAAGAAAAAAAAAAACATGATTATCATAGAATAGAATCACTGAATGGCTTCGGTTGGAAGGGACCTTAAGGATCATCTAGTTCCAACTTTTCCTGCCATGGGCAAGGACACCTTCTACTAGACATGGTTGCTCAGAGCCCCATCCAAACTGGCCTTGAACATTTCCAGGAGTGGGGCATCCACAGCTTCTCTGGGCAACCTGTTCAACTCTTAACCTATTCTCTTTCAGTTTTAAGCCACTTCCCCTTGTCCTGTCACTACATGCTCTTGTAAATAGACTCCATCTTTCTTGGAGGCCCCTTCAGGTACTGGAAGGCCACAATTAGATCACCCCGAAGCCTTCTCTTTTCCAGGCTGAACAATCCCAGTTCTTTCAGCCTTTCTCAGCCCAGGCATGTTTGCCTATGACAGTACCTACACTCTTTNCTCTTTCAGTTTTAAGCCACTTCCCCTTGTCCTGTCACTACATGCTCTTGTAAATAGACTCCATCTTTCTTGGAGGCCCCTTCAGGTACTGGAAGGCCACAATTAGATCACCCCGAAGCCTTCTCTTTTCCAGGCTGAACAATCCCAGTTCTTTCAGCCTTTCTCAGCCAAGCCCCATGCAGCCACTCACTCCCTCCCCCACTGCCAGGATCAGGGAGAGAACAGGCTGAACCATCCCAGGCTGAACAATCCCATTTCTTTCAGCCTTTCTCAGCCAAGCCCCGTGCAGCCACTCACTCGCTCCCCCACTGCCGGGATCAGGGAGAGAACTGGAAGTGTAAGAGATAGAAAACTTGTGCGTTGAGATAAAGTCAGTTCAGCAGGAAAACCTAAAGCCACATACACAACCAAAGCAAAACAAGGAATTAAATCACTGCTTCCCAAGGACAGGTGTTCCAGTAGAGCAAGGCCCCATCACACGTAATGGTGACTTGGGAGGACAAACACCATCACTACAAATATCCCCACACTCCCATTTCCTCCTTCTTCCTCATCCACTTTGTATACTGAGCATGATATTGTATAGTCTGGAATATTCCTCTGGTCAGTCTAGATCACCTGTCCTGGCTGTGTCTCCTCCCAACTTCCCATGCACCCTAGCAGATGACAGTTCCAAGGTTTCAGTCTCCATTTGGTTATTAAACTGATGTTTTAGTCCTTGATAACTGACAAAGACGTTTGTGAGTTTTCAGTCATTATTTGTGCATTACTGAAAGTTAATCTTTCACCTACTGCTATATTAGCCTAAATTGATAGACGCTTGTGATTATTTCTTCATTTATTCCTTGATATTTTTAAAAAGTCAAATTATTTTCAAATCTTTACGGAAAATTCCTCTATAGCTGTGGGTGAAAGGAATGAAGCTGGTTAAGTAATTCTGAATTCATTTTAGAAAACTTCTCTTTTGCTACACAGAAGCATATTTATGTTTTTAATTAAGAAATAAAGAGGCTATAAATTGCTGGTCAATTTTACAATGTTCTGTCACCTCGCATTAATGCAAATATAGAAGATATATTTCATAAAATAAATATGTGGAGCAAGGATTCATGTGGCATGCTGATAGTCTCTCTTTTTACAGTACCTAGCACAACATATCTGTAACCTAGCTGATGTCTCTCAGCTCTACAGCAATATAAATGTTAATAAATTCTGTCTGCTAAAACTTGATGTTCAGAGAAGGATTACTAAACAGGTACTTATATAAGCATTATCAGAGAGTTGTACCTATTTTATGTAACTGATCAGTCATTAAGCACAATAGGGAAAAGAACAATACACAGGGGACTTGCATGCCATTTGGCTTTTTTATATGTAGACTAGCAACTCGGGTAGTATTCAGAAGAGACACAAAGATTATAATAATCAAATTTCCTTTTTCAGTGCTGTCACCATTACTGGGTTAGCTGCACAACAGATCCCTCCTTGGTCTCTCCCCGTCTCACATGGGCCTTCCTGAATGGCAAATGAGCTGCTCCATTGCCCCTGAGGTTAAATCCTGCAGATCTCTGACTCACAGCCGTGTCCCCAGCTGCAGAGAACTACCCAGCCAGCTGTGCCTCCACAGCAAACTGTGCTGAATTTAGTGCTTGAATGGGATTCTTTTTTGGTTCAACTTTCATTAGTAGATGCAATGACTCAGTTGAAACAGTTTTTTCATCACAAAAGTGCAGTACTAAGACAAAATGACAATAAAAAATGTCCTGAAACTAGAAGCAAAGGTTATGTGATCTAAAACTGAAGTAGGTCTAACTCATGGCAGACACCATCACTAGAGGATGGAAAGTCTAACTCTACTTCTCTTCTCTCTTTTCCCTTTCAGAGCTCAAGATTTTTCAGATGTGTAAAACCCCTCGGAGCAACTGAGCTCCTAGTTATTTCTCAGCAAGATACTCCAACAGGGGACACATGAAAACCATTGAAAAATATTATTTTGTCTACATTCTTTCCATCTTAAAATCTGTTTAAATCTGAAAAATTTGCTACATGGTGTCTCTACCAACGTCCAGAAACATCAATCTGAGTCAGCTCAAAAATCTGAAAAAATAGAATTTTAAAAACCCTGCAAAACAAAACTAGACATAGCCTTTTAATCAGCAGGTTAAAAAAATGCCCTAATCTTAGCATGATCAAAAGCCAAGAGGATAAAAGATTTTGTTAGGTTCAGACACGTGGCCATTGTTTCAAATAGAAATTATGATGGAATATTAAGTCACATTTCTTCAGTTACAAGATTTCTGTTTTGTCATGCACAATGCACGGAGGTAAACCCACAAAACATAGAATTCAGTGTCTGGGAATACCACCTAATTCTGCATTATTTCTAAAAGTGAGGAATGCAGCCTTCTGCAAAGGTGATAGAAATGAACTGAGGCTGGCAAAGATGGGAACAAGACACATCTTTGAGTTATTCTTCAGGGTTCTAAACAGCATAATGCCAGAATGATTCTTTCAGGTTCTCTCCTTTTAGAGGAAGGGAACCCTGATGTATCAGTTATGTGATAGCCATGAGGCCTCCTTCACCTTACCACTCCCTGAAAAGTACAAGAAAAACACAATGGATCATAATTTATTTAATAGTGGACCACACTGACTTTTAAGCTATTAGACTGCTCAAAGAACATTTAGAAGAGAAGGCAGCAAACCCATTATTCATATCTGCATGCAGTGGTTTGGTACATCCAGTATCCTTTTTGCAAAAGGTGACTAGCATATAAAAATTGTGAATTGCTGCCCAAAAGGCAGATTCTTCCATAATTGATCATTAATGTGTTTCTTGTACCTTCTTCTGAACAGCCAGTATTGGCTGCTGTCAGGGTCAGAATAATCTATTAGGTAAATTCATACCGATCCAGAGTAATGTGGTGATTCCTAAATGTTGTTTTTGCTAAACTGAAGACAGAATATTAAGTATTTACTTAAAGAGAAAGGAAAGCAGCTTTTAACGATATCCTATGGAGTTCACAGATGAACACGTTTGCTATTATTGCTATTGTTCCTTTGTGGATGCTCTTGATGCTGATTGTATGATCTGGCAATTTTTCATCCCCTGCCCTTGGCCGTACCTCTCGTGTTATTTCAAACAAAAAACACAAAGCAGTGACCCTCCAGAAACAGAATGTCATTTGGGATGACAAATTCTGTCATCATATGGTTGTAAATACACAGTTTAAAAGAGTTAAAATAGATATGCAAATTACAATGATAGTATTCCTTAATGTGCCTGCAGGAACATGAGGTAGGCGCAATCAAGGAAGAAAAATGTTGCTGTTTTAGGGACAGCACCTTGAATTTAAAGACAGGGCTGCAGCTGAGGGCTGCAGAATGTAAATTCACTTGTTAAACTGCTCATTTATATATATTTAAAAGCAGAGACTATAATTCAGAAAAACACCATACATATTCTTAAATACCTATTTACTGTAAAATAGGGAAGGCTTTTCACCACATGCCTTCCATGATTGACGGTGGTCAGTGAGAAGAGTCTGCTGCAGTGAGAGAAGTGTACTGGCAGAGCTGAGGTATTTGACTGAAGCAGCTATGCTGGCAGTTACTCCCAGTATTGACATACATCCTTTCCACTGATATAACTAATTTCCTTTATAGGATGTGGCTTTGCTAATTGTACAGTTCACATGCATCCAAATCTCACTGCAATTGTACAGATATACCAGCAGCTTTGTCCTAACAAAGAGCTGTAAGAAGCCTTTTCTCAAACAGTTTGCTAGGTAAGGACACTTTCCAGAACTAGAAACAAAGAAATAAAAGCAGAGAAATATAAATATGCTGTTATTTAATGCCAGCTGAATTCCAAGGATAAAAGAAAACAAAATATACAGCAGGCTGCATTTCACTGGGGAAAATCTTTCAGTTGCCTCATGGAGTTTTCCTACAGAACAATAAAATACATATCTATTAAAAGATGAATGGCCAAATTTGGGTGATTTACCAATGCCAGGATTCACAAACTCATTTCTAACTGCCTGTTTCTCAAGTCAGTCCTGCTGTAGAGAAGCGGGCTCGATGCCAGCCCAGCCGTGTGCCTCAGTGCCCCGGCACATGCCAGCCACACACCAGCCTGCACCCACCAGCAGACACGCTTCCTTCCCCCTGTGGCACGGAAAAACAGGCAATGTGCTGCTGGGAGAAGACTGTTTGGAAACAAGCCTACAAAATTAGCATTGTGTCCTGGCCTTATTCCCAGTTTTCACTTGAGGTCCCCTTAGTGAAATGCAGTAATGGAGCAGCTTGGGACAGTGGACAAGCAGTACTGGTGTGTCACACATATGCAAAAGTTCATCTGTGACCTTGTAGGACTTGTATAATGCAGATCTTATTGTTTCCTTCTGGCTTCAAACCTCTGGAAGGACCTGTGATGCACAGAAAATATAGACTTTATTTAGAAAATAGCTCCCACTTCAGGAATAACAGTGACTTAGATGAAATCAACCACAAATGCATGTATGTCACTATATTCTGCAAGTGGCTTCATACAAAGCATTAAAAAAATTATCACTTTAAAAATTCTTTGTAGTGTCAACAATTTCAATGCATTCACTTTACATGAGTGCTTTTGTCAAAGGCAATAAATGTAATCTATTTTGTTTTTCTGTTAAATATGTGTTTATGAGACTATTTTTTGTATAATAAATATAATATAGTTTGAATAAAATGTTTAAAATTAATAATTTTATTCATAGTCAATCTGTCTTGCAAGTTGTGATGGAAACATTGTCGGGTTTTAGTCTTTTTTAATACTTCAGAAAGGTTTACAACTTTTTTTGACAAAATCCCTGAGATTAGCTGAGTCGGTTATAGCCTGGTGCTGAAAACACCAAGGTTGGGGGTTCAATCCCTGTGTGGGCCATGCACTTAAGAGCTGGACTTGATGATCCTTGTGGGGCCCTTCCAACTCAGAACATTCTGTGATTCTGTGAAATATTAGTTTAACATCTTGAAGAGATGCAAAATAATAAAGAATGGAAAGAACTCATGGGCAAGAAAGACACAGTTTCCAAGCAATGTATGTACCTATAGAAGTAAAGGAAGCTGTAAAAGAACAGATTTTATAAACTGGAGTAATGTTCCCAACAGGAGAGTTAATGGCACACATAATCACAGATTCACTGAATCCTTAAGGTTGGGAGGGACCTCTGGAGATCATTCAGTCCAAGTCCCTGCCAAGGCAGGGTCACCTGGTGCAGGTGACACAGGAACTCATCCAGGTGTGTTTTGAATGTCTCCAGAGAGGGACACTCCACCTGGGCAGCACACCTGCCTCCCTGGGCAGCTCTGCCACCCTCAACGTAAAGAGGTTCTTCCTCATGTTGAGCAATGGAACTTCCTGTGTTTTATTCTATGGCCATTACTTCTTCTTCTGTCTGTACATGTAACGTCTGTACAGAGAGACAAACTTGGTATTGTCTTTCCATTTCTATTCCTACAAAGGCAATAGAACCTTGCAGACAAATTTGATGGTTAGATAGTGCCACCAAAAGACCTTCCTGAAACTGAGCTCTCTGAATTTTGACAAAGCCTGAATATTCTGAGATTGGAAAATAAGGACAAAAAGGCAACGTTTTGTAAAAAATAGTATTCAAAGAAGGTTCTTCATAAAAGATAATATTTACTTCTGTTTTACTATTTCAATTTCCATATGAGAAATTATATCAAACACAGAATGCACTGACCTTTTAAAACCAAACATTTTAATAACTTCCTGTGAGACTGGATTAGAGATTACATTCGCAAATATCCCTTGTGAAACCTTCCAAATTTGTTTACTCAGCACTGCCTCTCAGAAAATTTTTTCTGCAAGAATTTCTTAATTAGCTGTAGCCCCACGTATCACCTAAACCTTAATGGTGAAAAAGGGAAATGGCAGAATTCCCCCTGCTTTGGCAGGTGTATACCATGCAGGTGGACAAGCACGTGGGCAATCAAACATAATTTCATGCCTTTCCATCACCCTACTTATAACAAATAGTGATGAGTCCAAGTTACTCCCCAAATAGAGTGTCTCAGTGCGTGTTTAACCCCTAACAAAGGCAACCTAAGTACTAAAATCTGTTTTGTTTCTAGTTTTCTTTGTCGAAGATGTCGACATAATGACATCTGAGCCACCAGAACATCACTTTCTTTTTTTTTTTTCCTTTATACAGGAACAGAAGGTGTCATTCCCAGGGATATCAGACACCTGAAGGCCTGTACAATGACAGAAGTAAATACTGGGACAGAGAAGCTAGTCTTTGGAAAGGACTTAGTGTACTGGCAAAACTTGTCATATCATCAGACCCTTGAGGGAGAAGTAAGAGTGGAAGAAAACTGGTAATGAGGAAGAGCTTTAGGAAGGAGGGCAATATATGATCTATCTTCTCCCTCACACTTGGGATTACATGAAAGAGTGTGTATGAGATATAACATAAAGATTAAAAAGAGTGTAGGTAGGTGGGATAACACAGCTCTTCACTACAGTGGGATTAAATTACCACAGAGCAATGACCTTAACAGTTCCTCTATTAAAAAAAAAAAAAAGGCAAAAGCAAACAAAGACTAAACAAGTAAATTTATTTCCCCTGATCTGATGGATGCATGGCTGATTTTACTGTAATTTCTGTGGGCTCTGTATGCCACTGGGAGACTTGAGAAAGACACAGAAGATGTTTAAAGGAGTGTAACTATGTAAAAAGGACATAAATTATCTGGCTTCTCCATAGCACATCATCAAGTAACAGCTGTTTGGTGGCGGGGTCACTCACTGACAAGCTGAGGAGCTCCAGTATGCTTTCTCCCCACTTTTGAGCACATCAGAACTTTTAAATTATATTAGATGCTATTATATTTGATTAAATATTCTATGAAAAAAAGGCAGTGGATTTTACTGGAATACAGTACTTCTGGGAAAATCATTCACAGAAGTTTTAAATTCAAGTTCCCTCAGTTTCACAGCCATGAAAACCATTGCAAAGTGAATCCCCATCTTCTGCTGTTGCTTTCTCCCTCAGAAAGTACAGAAAGATCACAGTTGCCGTAGCACTGCATCTTTGTGGGAGAGGGTGGTATAAATGGCCTCGGCATGGCACTCTGGCTGAAAATACCATTGAAAATGTGGAAACACCCCTACAAAATTCAAAGCACGTCATTACCATTTTTATCAGTGAATTTTGAATGAAACACATGGTCTCGGCCCAGACATGCAACATCTAGAGTTTCTTCTCTTTCTGGAGACCTAGATCTAGTTTAGCACAGACGAACACATAACACAGACTTTCATTTTTATGCTCTCTTGCTGTATTCACTCAGTTGTAAGAATCTGACAACAGCAATGTAGAAAAGCCATAAAGCATCTGGCTTCTCTGCAGTCTATCAGCAAACTATAAATGTCATAAGAATTGCTTAATACTAGGAAAGGATGGATGCACAAAGTTCCCATTTTAGTAGCCTTTACCATCTTGAGGAAGTAATACTGGTGGGAGAGAAAAGTGAATATCAGCCTTAACCCAAATATGAAGGCAAGCCTGTTTCAGCAAAATGCTCCCTTTAAAATATTTGGAGATTTTATTCTAAAAGTTTCTTTTATTTTATATTAAATGCCAGTTTACAATATAAACCTAGACACAGAGATGTCTTAAGGGGTTTTTTTGGTAGCAGAAAATTTAGGATTTGGTCATAGAGGAACCTTTCCCAGTGCCAGTGTAGTTACTTACACTGATACTGTTAACTGTTAGCTCTTCTGGCCTAACTCTCCTGTGTCAGCAGAGTTACCTGGAATATGAGTATTTTAAACTTTTTCAGATAGCTCGAAAATGGCTTCCCAAGTGGCAAATTGAAGGAATTGGAGGCAGGCCTGTGCCCATAGAATAAACTAATTTTAAACTTGTCCTATTTATATGAGTTTCTCATGTAGAAAAGCCCCTGGGACAAAAGTGCTTTAAAATCTGTTCCATAATACTACTTCATTATAATTATTCTTAAATGTTAAGACTGTCCACATGAGGATTTTGTGGTTTGACCCTGGCTGGAT
>VYZQ01060490.1:0-25513 GCA_013400655.1 Mystacornis crossleyi
CCAGGGAACAATTTCTTCCTAAACCTTTCTTTACCTTTCAGGTGGGGGACATTGGAGATATGAATAATTAGCAGTACGGTTTTCAGTTACTGTGTTATGCATCTGGAAAGGGATGTGTGTTAATCCAAAGTTCATAGATTTACCTTTATAGACTCCTTTTTAATAGCATACTGAACATAAGTTGGTAGAAACTCACAGGTTGTCACTTGTTGGGTTTTTTGCCTTTCCCTAAAGATATATTCTGTTTTGTATTTGTTCTTTCAGTACTCTCCATTTGTACATGGTGAAAGATGTTCAGAAGTTGTATTTCATGAGTTATGATTCTATCCAAGAGCAGCATTTCTGTGCAGCACAAGGGGAAACAAACTCTCTGTGAGTCAGGTTACCCTCCTTTTCCTGTTCAATCAAAAAGAGAAGAATGCAAATTCTTAAAAATTCCTGACTACTACCCAAACATTACCATTTTTAGAGTTTCAAGTTTAGAGAAAATGACTCACAGGCACTTTTAATAAAGGATTGCTCAAAATAGAGTGGAGTGTGATTCACATTAACGAACGAAGACCCAAGAGAGGCAATAAAGAAGCCTTTAACCTGATCCCCAATAATAATAACTCATCCCCATGATTTTATCTTGAAGGGGATAGCTGGGATTCCCCTCATGGCACCTGGCATTGGAGGAGCAGCGTGCAGGCATCCTGCTCATCTTGTTTGTTGGGTTTTATAGCTCAGTGTAATTAGGCAGTGCCTAATTGTTGTAGGAAACCCTGAAGATGACACCTTTGAGGCTGAGGTGGAAGCAAGTCTGCAGCTGGGTGCCTTTGCAAACACACCTGCCTTTTGTTCCCCAGACCCAAACGTGTGTCCAGCACCACACGGGGCTATTCTGAATTTTAGGGTCACCATGGCAAGAGAGATGTCCCATCCACAGCAGTGTGCTGCCTGGAGGGACTCAGAGTGAGGAGCCAGAGCTGGCTCTACCTGAAAGCAAGGAGCACTCACAAAAAGCTTGTAACACAACCCTTGTGAGAAGAATCGTTTAACAAATAGCCAGATAATCTAGTTTGCCTTTTCCACGGTGTTTTAGTTTGCCCTGCACTGGCAGTCAGCCTTTCCCAGGTTTAACCTTGCAAAGATTTTATCTTGCCAGTCTGCAGAGGCGGCCTCTGGTTGTGGAAAGCATCCCTGACTTACCAAGTGGATTAGTGGGCAAAATCGATTTTACTTGGTACATTCATATGCTGAAAAGCAACATAATAGCGTCTGCTTTGCTTCCACACCAGTGAGGGGGAAGTGCCCCAACATGTGCTGGAGACCCTACACCAGTCTGAGAGGCATCTGAGTGTTCTGGACCATGTCCATCACCAGTGTAATTCTGACAGCATCGTTTTGGCTGACTGAGCAGGACCTGCAGAAATGCCTTAGGTATACGTGCTGGTGTATATTTTGTGGCTGTCTCTCCTTAAGTGCTGAAGATTCCCCCTGAGCTATGAGTGCAAAGACCTTCCCTGTGCTCCTTGCAGCTTCTTCAGTTGATATATGGTGTTTCCCCTCCTTTTTGTCAAAGTGTCCTCTGTCCCAGAGATAATGCAATTGCTATTCAGTGCCGTGCAAATACTCTTTTGTATTTGTATCTCTTTTCTATTTAATTATAGTGTATTAATGTCCTCGGTAAATTTGATAAGTTGGGTGAAGGATATTGATTTTCGAGTCTCTCTTGTGCTGGGCTCCTTGTAGTAGCAGCAGCCGTTCCCCAGGCCTGTTTCCCGAGGAGGTTTTTAAGGTTCAGTGTTTAAGTAGCTATGGATAACAAAGGAATTTCTTTCTCTACAATCACATTTGATCTGCTGATTGCAGGGTTTAAGACCAGAGAGGAAACATTAGTGTTGGGTGCTTTGTTTTTTGAAGCCTTAGACTCACATCATCTGCAAAAGCAGGTGGGAGGGGAAACCAAGAATAGAGTCATTGCCTTCATTCCTGTAAATAAAGCTACCAGCTTTGGGCTGAAATGAGAGAGGGATGTACCCAGGGTCGGAGGAGGTCCTGGGGGGCAGTGGGAGGATCCTGGAAGTGTTCAAAGGCCGGTTGGATGGGGCTTGGAGCAAGCTGGTCCAGTGGAAGGGGGTTGGAACTAGACAGTGCGTGAGGTCCCTTCCAACCCGAACTGTTCCGTGATCCCATGATTCTGTGACTTGCAGCTGGGCAGGGCCCCCCTCACCCCTCCATCACCCCGAGGCTGACAACAGGGCAGGAGGGGCAGCAGAGACCAGTGGGTGTGCGGGGAGACGGAGAGGAGGGGAGGGAATTTGCAGGGTTAAAAGGGGAGGACCAACGGCCTATTTTTAACTGCAGTTTTGAATGTGAAGTGTCACTGGTGTTAAAAAAAGCTCCTGGTAAATGGTGGGGAAGATGCAGGCGATAGTGCGAAGCCAGCTGCAGCTTTTTGAACTGTTCGCTGATGTTTGTGAGGAGGCTGCAAACACTTGGTTCGTGGTGATGTCTTAATTTTCCTTTCCTCAGCCCCAGGTCTCCCTGCAAAAGTGACTTTCTTTAAACAGCGCTTAGTTCTCAGCCTCCTAAGATTATTTTTGTTCTTTAAGAGGCAAAGAAGAGAGAAAAACAGATATTTGTGCACTTTCCTTTTGCGCTTCCTTTCGTCGCGTTCTCTTGGAACATAAAATGTTTTGGTTTTTGGTTTGTTTTTTTTTTTTTAATGCTGAAAATTGGATGCTGATTCTTTTTCTGGCTAATTTCCACATATTTCTCAGACAGGATTTTTAGCCTTGATCTATAATGCAGGCCTGTGGCTGTTCTTGCTAAAAGTTTGATCCCCACCAGGGCTTTCATTATAAATCCTTATTTTCAGTAGCAAATTGCTTCCTGCAAATGTCACCTCTGAGAGGTTCGGGTCCCTGCATTGCCGGGCCCAGCACCCCTTGGCCATCCACCCCCAGCTTCCCCAGGATTTGGGAAGGTGGGGATTCGGCGTGTTTGCTGCTGGCTGCACTGAGGCAGGAGGCTGGAGCCATTGCTGTCACGCCAGTGATCCGTGGGATAATGCATCCCCAAGTCGTGGCCGTTTCTGTCTATTGTGTCACCGATCCGCGCATTAAAGGGACCCCGAGTAGGTGTTGCTACAATAAACCCTAACAGCTCTCTGGGAGCCGTCACAGTTCATTGCATCAATAATCTGTGTATTAAGGCGTCCCGAGCAGGCCTGGGCACACAATGGACCGTTATGGCTCCAGATGAGCCTGTATAAATTTAGGTCAATAACCTGAGTGTTGTTAAATCCCAAAATTGCCCTGCTACAGAGAGCTGGCAAGGCCTGGAAGAAAGATGTGTAGATTATGCAAACCTGGTGGTTGCAGAGGATTCTCTCGACTAAAGGTTGGCGGTGGGAGAATTATTTCATCTTATTTATGGCTAAATCTAAACCTCTCTCCGCTCGCTTGGCTCCCTCCTTCCCTCTCCTTTCACTCGGTATGAGCGATGCTGGAAGAGCAGCAAGTGAGAGGCAGGGATGGAGGGATGGGAGGAGCGGGGAGGAGGCAGGGTTCTGCAGTTGAGCCGTCCCGGAGCCGCCCCGCATCCCGACCAGCTCTTTCCCACGGGACTTCATGGAAACACTCTCATATTTCCACCCTGCCTGTGCCTGTGCCTGACCCCGCGGAGCTCAGTATTGTCTGGAGCATGGGTTTTGCAGCCAGAGCCCCGGGGGCTCCCCAGACCCTTGATTACTCTAAAAGCCACCCTCCATCCTCATCGCCGACCCATTTCGTGACCCAAACCCTCCTTGGTGCTTGATGCCCCAACACCTGGCTGAGCTCTTCTGTCCGCTGTTCTTTGCATCCTGCCCCTTCCTTCCTTTCTCATTTCCCTCAGACAAGGCCCTTTTGTGGGTAGGTGGAGGGAGAGGAATGCCTCCAGCACAGGCCGGAGAGCCCGGTTCGCATTGTGGGTGTACGCCTGAGTGGAGACGTAGCCTTGAACTCTTGAACTCTCTTTTTTTTTTCAATTGAGTAAGGCTGCTGTGTGCTAAAAACAAACAGAACTCACTCCGATGGAAAGAGATTGTATAGTGGGAACAGGTATCAGACCACAAGAAATGGGGTTTTTCCATGTTTCCATTCTGAGAGTTTCCATTTGAGATTTTGCCAGCAGTTGGGCAGCAGAAGATGAATTAGCGGAGCTCTTAGAGGTATTACACGTGTTTCCCCCTTCGGAGACTTGTTAGAACATATTTTCTTCAGTGATAGTAATAAGTGTTACAAACAAAACACAGTTTTCCCCTTTGAATATTCCTTTACACAGAGTATCATCCACATTAAAAAAAAAAGTACGTTAAGCAACATGAATAGCTTCAGGCTATTTTATTTCATGTTGCTAAATAAGTCAATGCAGATGAGTGCTTTTTATGTAAGAGTGGCTTGTAAATATAAGCTCTAAGATAAGGGCAAACTGTAACTCCAAAGATTTCCTGGAGACAGAAGAGTGTCACTGCTGCCTTTCACTATTCCCAGTCCAGGCAGAGATCCCAGGACAGGGATTCAAAAAGACTGAATTTGTGCCATGTGTGGGGGAGTTCAGTGTGCTGGAGGAAAGCTGAGTCTCCTGGTTTGCTGCGCAGGAGGGGCTTCATCTTTGCTCTTCAGGTGAGTGAGGCCCTTCCTGAGTGAATGGTGGAATCTCCTGCAGGGCCTAAGGTTCCTCCTCTGGCCCTCAACTGGGATTTGAAGAAGTGGGCTGGTGTTATCTGTTCCTGGCATGTGTGGGTGCCCATATAAGATTTAATTATCTGATCCTGATTCTGGAAGAAGAAATTGGGAGTGAAGGGTAGGATTCCAGACTTGGAGGCACTCCAGCCGTGTGTCCTGTAAGTCTGTAGGGCTGGGCTGTGGGTGCCATCGTGTCCTTGTCACGTGAACCCGTTGCAGCAGCACCTGGTTACAGCTTGGGACACTGAGTATTCCATGGCTTTGCCTGTAAGGATGCCCTCATCCTTCTTTTATTATTTCTTTTAATTAGGAGTGATACAGAGCCAAGGACTTGCAGGAGTCTCAAAGACAAGTGGTCCTGGTTGTGGGGTTGGTCCTTTGGCTTAGGCAGCGAAGGGAATGCGCTGATCCCGGGGTGGTCGGAGTTTGCACGGCTGTGTTGCTGTTTTGAACTTTCTGTGGAGGAGGAGTTCAGGAGTAACTTGTGAGTACTGCAGGAGTGTTTGCTGGGTGCAGATGTCACATCCTGTAAGGCAGGAGCGCCAGGTGCTGCTGCAGTGCCTCTGCCAGCCCCGGGATCAGGGAGGGAAGTGGGCTTGGGGGATCAGCGGCGTGGAGTCGTGGGGATGAGGGAAACACGGGGCTTCACAGGGACACAGGGGGGGTGTGTGGCAGGAGGGCAGGTACAGAGGTTGGGAGGATGTGGCTCCTGGCCCCATGGAGATTTTGGTATGCAGCTCATACTCAGGAAGTTTGGCCACCCTGATTACAAACATACGTGTATTTGGAGATGTATAGCAAGATATCTGCCTCTTTCCTAATTTGATTTGCATTTAGATGGGGAGAGGAAAACCACGGGAGCTGGGGCGTGGGTGGCTTTGTGTGGTTTCCTAGCCAGCAGAAGCTGAAAGGGATTTACAGTTCATATTTAGCAATATTAGTAATAACCAGAAGGAGACATCTGAAGGTAAGTGGCCATGTCCTGCCTCTTGGCAGTGAGGAAGCTGGATTTGCCTTTGTTCAGCTCCAGAGATGGATGAGCTCTCCCCTCTAGCTCCAGAGATGGGTAAGGGTGCCACGGCATAATTTGCAGTTGCTCTCAGTTAATCATGTTCGAAATTTAAAACATAAAGAGCTATTTGTGAGAGTGAAAAGGATGAAGTTTGCTGTGTTAAAGTTGGGGGTTTAGAAGTGAAGTGAATAAAACCAAACCTTGAAAGCAACAATAGCTGCACACCAAAGGGTTTATTTAAGCAGGACTTTTTTCAGAGCTATTTCATCTTGTTTTCCTCTTGTCCTTGCTCTTGCTTGCTCATCTATATGCAGCATATGGAAAGGTTGAAAAGTGGCAATTACTAAATGAGAGTCGACAGAAACTGTTCTCCAGCAGCTCCAGATGGGGTTAGTGATGCTGTTCCCAAGCTGCCGGTGCTTCACTCCGCAGTATAAAATGCCCTCTAATGGACAAGTAACTGCATAACTCATCCAACAAACTGGCAAATACTCATTTTTCTCAGGATTTCTAATTTGCTGTGCTGCTTTTGGTACGGGAGCAATTAATGGCTTGAGTAGAGAAGAGCTTTTGCTTATCCAGATGTGCAAACAGCAAAGGTCCGCCTTTCTCCGGCGCTGATCTTTGCAATTGGTGCAAATCAATAATTAGTAATTTAAGGAATTTCGGTAAAACGTAGAATGAGATTTTATTTTCCAGTGTGGCAGGGACCCCTGGAGACTGTAAAATTATTTATGTATTGTTTGCTCTTGTTTTATTTGAAAAGTTAAAGGTATTTTTCCAGCCATTTACGTGCTTCAGCAAGGTCAGTGTTCATGTTATCAGCGTCAGATACTTAGAAAAACAAGATAAGAGAGCTTGAAGGAGGCCCATGATTAATTAGTGAATAGATTAGGCCCTCTCAAAGCTAAGTGGATAATTGGGGTTCAGCTCCTGGTTATTGTTTTGCCCACCACCAGCCTCTGAAGGCTGTTGGTGCAGGGTAAGCAGAACATCAGCCTGCTTCACTTCTGGTGCCAGAAAGAGAGATGACAGTTATTTTCTTTAAAGCAATTTTCTTGCTGTCTGTTGGGGTTGTTTGTTTGTATTTCAGCTTTAGGAATGAAAGGAGTGCCAGTTCTGGTATTTCCTAGTTTTACTTGAAAGCTCACAGAGGATCTGTGGAAGGCTGTTACTACCTGACAAGGGAGCATGTCTGGATTTTCTTTTCTCAAAGTCAAGAGCAAGTCACTAATGCTGAAAATTGAAACTGGCAAAAGAAGTTGAAAATCAAAGGGATGTCTCCCTCCCCTCTTTTTTGTACCATGGCTATTGTGGCAACTTGAATATTGTCATTTCAACTGGTCTTCATAATATCTGTCTGGCTGCTGAGAACCCAGTCTGGAGAGCAGTCTGTAGCCTGACATACGATTCTTACCGAAACTTTTCTAAAGAACCAGTTTCAAACAAAAATCTCTTTTTTTACACATCATTAAGATGGAGAGGAAGAAGAATGCTACAAACCCATATGTCTTTTTGCCCTTCGAAGGGCACCTATATATAATTGTGATTCTTCTTTTCCTGAGTCAACAAGTAGGTTTGATGGAGTAGAACTGCTGAGGGATAACCACTGTAACTTTCAAGGTCTGTAAGGGATGCAGGATCAGGCTCCCTATGTCATCTTCGAAGCCTCATAATTTTGGCAGAGTCTACTTTGCTGCATAGTGCTTTAAGATGTGGTCTGCATCATTATGGAGCGTGTTTAATTTAGCAGCAGATGTGCAGGCTCATATGCCATTACGGTACATTTTGTTCACTCATATAATAGCAAGTTCCTCAAAATTGTTACCACTCCTTCAGCACAAGACTCGTACAGGGTGTTTTTCACCTTTTCTGTGTGATGAGGAGTGGAAGAGCCCTTTGTGTGCCACCAGCAGGTGCTCACGTGGGAGTGCTGGCTCTCCATGAACACATTTAATCTGCTGCCTCCCTGCTTTCCCTGCATCCAGGGAGTGCCTCTTCCCCAGCAGGTTTCCGGGGAAGGCACCAGGTAGGCAGTTGAAGGGTAAGGTTTTGGTTGTTAGGTTTCTGGGCTGGGAAAGAAGCTGGACAAATAATTCTGCCTGCCACCCGCAGCAGCATCCAGGCATTCCCGTGGAGAAGCCCTAACGCAGAACACCAAATGCTCTGTGGCAGCAGAATCATGATAATAACTGCTAAAAACATTAAACCTAATTAAAAATGGCTTTGTAGCAAGAGTCCCGCCCTCATTGTTCTGAGGGTGATGATGGTCTGGGGGGGATGCAGACTGCTGGGAGAGTGCTGGAGTTTAATCCCAGCCAGCAGCTCCGTCCCATGCAGTCACCCCATCCCTCCCTAGGGATGGGAGGGAGAGAATCAGAAGTGTAAGAGTGAGAAAACTCGTGGGTTGTGATAAAGACACTTTAATAGGGAAAGCAAAAGCCCTGCATGGAAGCAAAGCAAAACAGGGAATTCACTCCCCACTTCCCATGGGGAGGCAGGCAGGAGTTCAGGAAAGCCCAGGAAAGCAGGGCTGCATCACGCATAGCAGTGACTTGGCAAGACAAGCACCAACACTCCGGCATCCCGCTCTTCCTTTCTCTTCCCCAGCTCTACATGCTGAGCATGACTCCACGTGGTCTGGGATATCCCTGGGTCAGCTGGGATCAGCTGTCCTGGCTGTGGTCCTTCCTGACTCCTTGTGTCCCCCCAGGCCCCTCACTGGTGGGGCAGTACGAGAAGCAGAGGCCTTGGCTCTGTGTAAGCCCTGCTCAGCAATAACAAAAACATCCCTGGATTATGAACCACGTTTCCAGCACAAAGCCAAACCACCACCCCACACCAGCTATCACGAAGAAAATTAACTCTACCCCAGTCAAACCCAAGGTGTGATTTACAGCCAGGGTAGTTCTTCCAAAAAATGAGAAAAAGCCGTTCCCCCCTGCCCTCAGCATCCTATTTCACATGCAGTGGCTGAGCATGTTTAATGGAGTGGGAGAAGTCAAACCCTGGCCACAGAGAAGCTGTGATTCCTCTTCCCAAGTAGGGGGGTTTTATAACTCTCAGGCATTATTTAAAAAAAAAAAAATTTTTTTTTGGATAATGAAATTCTGTTTGTTCTCACTGTCTGTACGATGTTTAATCCATTTTTGGTTCCTGCTGGGCTATTTGGTTTAATGGTGTCTTAACACTGTGAGTTTCCCATGTTGTTTCATTGTGCTCTAAAAGACGATATCCAAAAAAACCCATCCCCAGAAGGACCGTGCTGTCCATTCCTTTCTTTCCATGTGCTTCCCTCCTCCCCTGCAGCCTCCGAGAGGGAGAGGGAGGTGATGGGGGCTGAGCAGGGCATCGCACTCACGGCTGTGCCGCCGGGAGGGGGGATGACAGAGTGTTCTCCAAGTGTTCCTCCTGCATTGTGCCGTCTCCTTTGTCCGCTTCCCTCCCCTGTCATTATCTCTGCGTGTCTCCTGCTTTCTTTTCCCTGCGTTGCCTTTCTTGCGCCGAACTCTGGTTCCCAGCCCCTCCTGCCCTCCCCACTGAAACGCTGAGCAGCAGGAATGGCCGGAGCTCAGGAGAGTGAACATCCAGGGATGCTGGTGCAGGGCTGGAGCAGTTCACAGCTCTGAGGGCTGCTGTGGCGTTCAAATCTCGATTCAAGTGTGATCCAGCTTTGAAAAACTGGACCTTTACACAAAGGAGGATCCAGAAAGAGCCGCCCATGGCATCAGCAGATACTGACTTCAACAATTCCGTTTGGGCTTCCTGCTCTGCTTGCAGCTGAGAGAACTGATGTCCTGCAGTAATCATTAGTACAAAACCTTCTCCAGAAACCACTCCTTTCCCGAGAGCCTAGGAAATATCCCACAGTACCATCAAAACATTTGAACTGGGTTTGCTGAAGTAAGGAATTATACATGTGAAAACCCAGTATAGATGTGAGGAAAGAAGGATGGAGATTTTCCTTTGCTGCATGGAAATGGGACCTTTTGCAGTTCGTGGAGCTGGAAGTTTTCTGTAGTAGAGAATCTCCTTTTTGTTTCTGCCGTATTTCATAGAGGGTAGAAAATGTAGTCAGTTGGTTTGTCACAGAACAGGGAGTAGGGAACACCATCCTGCTTTCCCAAGGCTGTGCACAGATGGGGAATGTGTAAGATGTTGTGTCTGGAGCACTGAAAAGGACTTCTCTTAATCACCTGCCAGGTGATGGGTGGTTTGGTGGCAGTGCCTGTGATGGATGCCCTAAAATGGATGTTCCCCACTGGCACAGGTTGCCCAGGGAAGCTGTGGATGCTCCACTCCTGGAAGTGTCCAAGGCCAGGTTGGATGGGGCTTGGAGTAGCCTGGGATCATGGAAGGTGTCCCTGCCCATGGCAGGGAATGGAACTGGGTAATCTTTAAGGTCCCTTCCAACCCAAACCCTTCTGTGGTCCTGTGGTTGATGTTTGTGCTCCTGTGCTACCTCCGTGTGCCATAAAAAGATGATACAAAAATGCAAGTTGAAAGAGAGCTTAGAAGAACAGGATGTTCTTCACAAATTCACCTTTCTCTTACTTTTCTCTAACAGTGCATCTTATTTTGGAAAATCGCCTTTCTTTCTTTTCGATTTCTATCAAAAGTTGGGATAAAAAAAGCGCCCTAATACAGCTTTCTCTGCTCTCATTTTCTGGCTCATGGGTTGTGCTTTGTAACAGACAGTATTCAGAAGCTATTTAAATGTGTTATGTCAGGATTGGGGCTTTTTCCTAAAGTGTTTTATTTAAGTAAAGTCCTTCCTTAAATAAATAAATAGCTACTGGGCTATCATCGTGTCCAAGGGTTTTCAACAAAATTTACATTTTGAAAGACACTGTTGGAGGCTAACACGGCCATGCAATTACTGTATGTAAATCACTTCACTTGTTTCCTAATCTTGCTGAAGTATAATTTTTGTGCATGTGCCTTTCCCTCTCAAATTTCCTTAGACAATGATGTTTTCTTGTCTTTTAATTGCTGACCATGATTTTTGTTCTGCCTAGCCTGACTGCATTTATTTTATGGTGGGGGATATTTAGCCTTGTGATTGTTTTGAGATTGGGTTGGCCGTAGAAACCACTGGGGATAGACTGAAGTTGGGTGCGCAGCTAATTGCGTCCTCCATCCCACAAATGGAGGAACTGCTTTCTTAATTACAACCTCGTGCAAAGGCTGGGGAATATCCTCTTGTTTCTGTGCCCCACACATCTGCTTTTCTCCATTTCATCCATCCCTGCCAAATCCTGCTCAGCAGCTCCTGCCACATTTTTAATAAGTCTTCTGAGCTGGGCTTTTCCTGCTGGTTGGTACCACCATGGGCACTTGCCAGACAAAGATGGGGCAGTTCATGTCATCAGGAAGGAGCTCATTCATGGGCTTTACATTAAGCTGTGCGGGACTCTGATGAGCAGTAATTTCTCTGATTGTTATTAGTTTCTTTTGTAGGAAGTTTTCCTCCAGGGAGTAATGCAGGGAACTGAGATGGCTGGGGAAAAAAACTTTAACCGACGCATTCGTCCATCAAAAAATGCACTCTGTCAGAATTAAGTACACTTTGCAAATTGGTTTTGTTAGGGGAAGTAAAGGGGGAAAGAGTTGCAGCCCCAACATAATGAACCATGAGTGTTTTCAAAACAAAATGGTAATTTTTTCTCTTCTGATGTGACTTTTTTTTTTTAATAACCTGGTATTTTTCCCTGAAAGTGGAATGGGATGTAATAGAGGTAAAAAATCATGTGTGTGCTTGTAAATGTTGATCATGGAAATGCCATTAGCCACTCGGGCTTTAGCTACACTAACAGCTTAATTTTTGTTGCATGAAATATTTTGACTGTACCAAGCCTCTGCCTCCGGAATGGAAGTTTTCTGCGTCTTCTAGAATGTTGCATTAATTTTTAATATGAGTGGGAATCGTGCTCTTTAGCATCCCTATGTTTTAAAAAAAATCAATTAATTATTGCTATAAATCTCAGCGATTACGCTGCAGTTGTGCTGCTGGGAAATTGGCCATTAACTACCAGGAAATCGCCGATCATCCCTTAGTTGGAATTCAGCTGTACCGACATGAGGCTTTTCCTTTTGGAAATTAACTATCAATGTGATGCATAATTGATAACCATTTATAATAATAACAATAATCTCCATGAAATTGTCATCCCGGCGTGCAGCAGCTTTGTTAGAGCCTTTACCCCTTGCGTGCTCAGCCTACTGCACTGGTTAACTGGGTTTTCTGGGAAGTTATTGGAGTGTTTTTAGCAGAGCCAGTGCTGGTGCAGAGGAATAAAATGCAAAGTAGAAATGCCTGACTGGGCTATGTGAACCTGCAGAACCTGAAGTGCTCCAGAGGATGGGTTAAGTGCTGCTATTGCTGCTCTGCACAAGGGGAAGCAAAACTCCAGGTTACAAACATTGCCCAAGGTCAGCTTCTGGACAACAACCTGGATTTTCTGGTGTGGTGTTTTCTCTTGTGTCCTGCATTTCGTGAACCGGACTTTTTTTGGTTTGTCACGAATATTTTGTTTGCAAATGCTGCAGTGTGAAACTTCACCTGCTGGGGAAGAGCTGTTTGGGGGTCAGTGAACGAGTGGTACCAAGTTTGTGGTTATTGCTGGCTTTTCAGAATTTATTCAGGTTTTTTAACCCTCTCTAGTGTATGTAGGCAGAGAGGTTGGGACTTTTCAGGGTGATACAGATGGCCACTCAGGAGAGGGTTTCTTGCTGTGCTGACACTCATTCCTGCCTTCCTCTTTCCCTCTCTTCCTTGCACAGCCTCTGAAAACGTGGTGGTGCTTTGCTTTGCCTCTAGAAATCAGAGATTTATACTAATTCTGTTCTATTGGTGCCTTTCAGTGGGTGGTGGATGGCTGGTGGGGAGCAAAGGCCTCCTTCTTGAGCAGGATCCCTCCTAGGGAGGGTTTGTAGCTGTTACCAGGGTCATCTGTCTTCACCTTAAAATACACAAGAGGATATTGAATCAGCAGTCGCATAAAATATTAGTGCGTGTTACGTTGGATTGTTGGAATTCAGCTGTCAGCATGAGGTCTCTTCTTCCATGTCTTGATTCATGAATACTGTTGTGGAACTTGCTTTGAAAAACTCATACCTGGGTTTTACATCAAAAAATCAAACCTGGGAGAAGCACCACAGCAGCACATTCAGAGGCCACAGCTGAGCTCAGGTTGGAGTGCTCAGGGATTAAACAAACCCTTGGCTCTCTGTAGGAGCAAAACACGTCAGACCTGAGAGTATCCATTAAGGGTCTTCCTCTGTGCCACCAAAACGCAGAAAACCTTTAGCTGTTGTCTCTTTGGAGAGCATTTCGTGTCAATCAGCCACGCACGTGGCTTCACAGAGCATTTTATGTCACTGGCACTGAAAATGTGTGCACTAGAAACGGCACCCGAAGTTTAATGTTGGCCCTTCAAGCATGAGGGCAAGGACGGGCCCCGGTGACAGCTGGAATATACATCAAGGTCTTCTTGCAAACTCAAGGTTCACTGATGACTTTTACAGGGTAAGGCTTAAATATGAAAGTGGTTTGTGTGTGAAAGTACTGGCAGGGCAAAGCCTACTTTCCTTGTTTTATATACTCTCTAAGAATCTTTCCGCATCTGAGAGCCTACAAAATAACCTCATGGATTTTATTTGCTAGGAATGGATTTTGAAGTCAGAAAGTGCTTTGGCAGTTCTTGTGTACGAGGCTGGGTTTTGGGATTGCAGGGAGGATAAAGAGACTCATTTGTTGTGCCAGATGTGTGACTGGTGGGACGCAAACTCACAGCTGTCCTTTCCAAAACCTGCTCTGCTGTTGGGCACGGGCAGATCTCACCTGGTGTGCTGGAAATCCCACACTGGTTTGAGCTGGAAAGGGCCTTAAAGCTCATCTCGTTCCACCCCTCCCATGGGCAGGGACACCTTCCACTCTCCCAGGTTGTGATCCCCATCCACCCTGGCTTTGAGCACTCCCAGGGTGAGAAATCCACAAATCTTACGAATCCTCTCCTTTCTCTGCAGGATCCACAGTGGCGGTATGCACGCCGATTCCTGTGAGTTTTCCTGAATTCCTGGGGGACTGCTGTGCTTTTTGAGTCAGAAAGTTGCAAAATCCCATCAAGAATGGCACTTGTGGATAAACACAAAGTCAAGCGGCAGCGACTGGACAGAATTTGTGAAGGTAAGAGTGTGCTCTCATTTTTCTGACAGATGATCAGCGTAGAATATCTGATTTTTCCTTGTTTCTTTCAGTACTTAGGCATAAAGAGATTCGAATCCAGAGCTGGATTCCCTGTCTTCTCTGTAGGCTCAAAATACATTCACACAGTTCTGGTTACTCACTTGGAAGTCACGTGTAGTCCTGTGAATAAGATCTTCGTTTAATTACCAGGTCATCTCTTCTTATCCTAATTTCCACTAAAACAATTTGGTTGGTCCCAATTTAAAACATATTTATATCATCCTGTAAGAAATTGATGGAAAATTTAAGAGTGGTTGTTCTAATGGTTTTGAGCACATTGTTGTAACAGCTTTTCTTTGGTTGGTGTGTGGGCATCAGGCAGGTTTGCTGTAATTCTTCATTTATGGTGTGTTACCGTGTCACAGCACAGGTGACTTTTACCTTCTGGATCAGTTTTCCAGCAGAAGTAGTTTTTAGGAACATTTTCTACTGCAGCTCACATGGTGTAAGTTACGTACGACAGAAATCAAGTGATGGCAAACACGCTCTGACTTCTTGGTGTACACTCCAATTATTCTCCAGTGCTCATTCAAGTTTTGCCATCAGCAACAAATGCAGAGCAGAGTGTTATTTTAGGGAGAATATCTTGCGTCTCTTCAGGAGTTCCAGTGTTCAGCTGCTCTTAAGGAGATGGATAGTGGCCTGCAGGGTAACGATTTGCAGTATTGCTTGAATGCCAACGAGGTGAAATAGGATTTGGTGGTGCATGAAAGCACAGAGCTCACAGGGGAGTTGTGCTGCGCCCATCTGAGCAAAACGTGTGGGGCTTAGTGGAGTTTCAGTGAGTGTGAAGTGCTAGTCAGCAGGACACGGGTGGGTTTTGCCTTGACTTTTCTGTGCTATATATTGCTTACTCTCCATTGCTGCTGTTTTAAACTCACTGTAAGTCACTTATCTCTTTTAATTTTGCCCTGCTAGTTTTGGGAAAGGGGAGACAAAGCAGAGGAGATGAGTTAGGAGGGCGTATCCAGGGTACGCTGCAGCGCAGAGCTGCCTCTTTCTACTACCAAATGTCATAAACACTCAGGTGTAGCACACTATCTCATCTTCAAAACTTACTTTGAACTTGACTTAAAAGAGTTCTATCAGCTGAGCCTGGATTTTCAAAAGCTGCCTTCCTGGTTTGATGTTTACCATCAGATCCAGTTGCTGAGTGTACAAGAAATTCAAAAGGATCGTACGACAAACCTGCTAACGGAGCTTTAGATGTGATTGAAAATTAGATTATTTTTCTCTGATATCTGAGCTTTTTTCTTCTTTCTTGGTCAAAAGATATTATTTTCTAATCTGTAAATGTGCAGGAGACATAACTTTTTAAAGTATACTTTGTCATTTGCCACTGGCTCTGTGATTTGATGGAAATGATGGGAGTCACCATTGCAAGACGCTGTTGTGTTGTATTTGTGAGCAACAGAAAAGGAACTGAGTGTGACAAACATTGTAAAAATTACCTCAAAAAATGCAAAAAGCTTCAGATTTGCCAAAATACTACATTTATAGAACAGATGAATACTCTACTGGCCTCTCTGATGGTTACTTTTTATTAGAGGCTCCTCATCTTGGATTATAGCATAGTAAAACACTGAAAGGGGCCATTTCAGCTGCTGTGGGAAAAAAAAAGATTTTTTTTTTCAGTTTTGTCTTGAAAGGTATATGGAATAACCAGTGAAAGATGAAGTTAGGGAACTAGTTCAGCAGATGGAGGAGAGGCGTCTTTGCTAACAGAATTGTGTTCAGTGAGAAGAATCTATTGCTCCATCAACCTCAGGGCAATGTGGTCCAAAATAGTTGCTTTTAATGATTTCCTGTTCTGTGGAAGCACTTAAGGAGCTTTTCCCTTTAAATGTGAGTGGGATACAAAGCTGCATTTACCTGATGAAAGACTAAATGTCTGGTAGCACAGAGGTGGATTTCTGTGCTTTTCCTGAAGTGGCATATACCATTCCTTTTACTATTCCCCACACAAACCCTTGCAGATCCTGCTACCTATGGACTTTATTCCATGCAGCGGGATGGTGGCAGGTCTGGGGGTGAAATATCCTGGGGCTACATGTTGTAATCACTGTCCAAACTGCCAGACAGATGCTTCTTCCTGCAGGCTTACTGAAACCATAACCAGACACACGTTGAGGGAAATGCCTTACAAACTGTCGGAGCATTAAAAGAGTTTATTAAGGAGTTGCAGTGTTTGTGTTACTCTGTTAAACGTGCATCTGGCGTGGAAAAGTAATCCAAGCCATACAAGGAGGTGGTATCTTTTAAAAAACCAGTTCACAGCCTTTACAGGCAGGTTTATTGGTCTTCCAAAGAGAGGAGCTGGGCAGTCTCAGCACATGGCTCAGTTTCACCAGCTCCTCTGGTTTTGCTTTTTTTTTAAATATATATTTATGACATCTTTGTATGGCAGCGTTACTTTTTGCTCTGAGCAGGCTGGTTTGAAGCTGTGAGCTTTTTGACCAGGTCACAGATTTTGATCTGTAGAGGAATATGGGTGGGATAAAGGTCCAGACTTGAGGGGATAAAGGAATTTCAGGGCAGCAGCCTGCAGCAAAGATATTTTGAATAGTCTGTCAGCAATTAAGTGGGTTGGTGATACCCATCCGAATGAAGTTGGACTGTGCTCCCAGTGGTCTTGGCTTACCCATTTCTTTCTCTTCTGGTTGTCCCAGAGACTTCGGGTTCTTATTCTGTAATTGGATCCATATGGGTGGAAGGATGGACCCATTGAGTGGCTGGGGCTTTTGCAAATAATATATGCAGAGTGGTTTACATAATTCCTGTTTGTGGAATTGTGTCTTATTCCATAATGGGTCAAAGTATGCTTTAGAGGTGGAGCCGCTGGTTCTGTGTGGAGTCAGACTTGTCCAGCAGCCCCTCTTTTGGGTCCTGTTCCCATGAGCTTGTGATTTTGCCACATGTAAAATTTGTTTGAGCTGAAATTTTCCGTTCCATGATGGGTTTTTTACCTCAGGGTGTCTGAAAGAAAGAAAAAAAGAGTTCCAGTAAAAATTGTGGAGCTGCGTCCGAGTGGGAGATGGAGAGGGAGGGCTGTTGGCTTTGCTGTGTGTGAAACAAAGCCGAGGCACAGTCCTGCAGCCATGGATGTGGAGCTGCCAGACCCGCCTGCTCAGCCTGGGATAAAAAGGGCCTGAATTTTGCAGCCAAGTTGCAGTGCGTAGGAGTGGGCTCATTCCCAAACCTGGTGCAGTTTCCAGCCTTTCAAAGAAATGGCAGCAAAAGCCCTCAGGGCAGAAGCTCACCTGCCTTTCATTTAGGAAACAACAACAGAGAGATTAGATGTAATTTTTTCTGTGCTACCTGTGATGGAACAAGGTGTCTGGCAGTGCCTCCAAGAAACCCCACACTCAGAAGGCCGTGGCAGTCCTGGTGCATGATATCTGTCCCTCCCATGGGACTTCAGTGCTCACACACGGCATTCCCGGGCAAGGAAATAACTTGCAGCATCATTTTTGCTGCTCGCTTAGCTGATCTTTATCCTGTGCTTCTGTCAATATGGTTAAACAAATATTAAACAGCACCAGCAGCTAGGCAGGGAATGAGGAGCAGCCCATCCACGGTGCTGGCTGTGTCTGTGGGAGCAGGCGGAGGAGAAGGTGCTGTGCTGCTGTGTCATTTCCTTGCTGAGCGTCAAAACTCAGCGGGGACAAGGCAGCGGTGGTGGCACATCCCGGGTGCAGGATGGCAGCATCTTGTCTGTGTGTGGAACAGGGGTTTCCCAAGGCCGCTGAATTCCTCCCTCGTGATCCCAAGTGCCACCTCTGCTCCGGACCACTGCAGCCCTGCTAGCCTGTCTTCAACACCAGTGCTATGGAATGGGAATGCCTGGCTTTAGAGGTTATGGTTTGCACTAACATTTAGGAGTCAGTTAAGCTTTCAACACATGCCCCAAAAATCATCTCATGGCAGCCCCGAGGATGAGCAAGAAGCAAAGTGAAAAAATAATTGCAAGGCCAAGCGAGCCCAGACATTTTCTGACAGTTTTTGCTCCCAGATTTGTCATTATCTAGCGGGAAATCATGTCCTTACATGTCAGTTTGTGCCACCAAAGTTGTCTGTACTTTGCAAAATAGAACTGTTTGCAGGGCAAACAAGCCATCCGTATTCTTTGTTTTCTTTCAGATCCTTTGATATGTCTGATGGCTGATAAATGCCAGCACAGTCACACAATACTTTTCAGTGCTTAATGCACAAGTCTCTGGCTTTTTGACTCACTGCCTTACATTCTGAGTGGCACCCCGGTGTCCTCTTTGGCTGAGTCTTCTGTGAGGCTACCCACAATCCATACTTCCTGTGGGAATTCCTCGTGTATTTACCTTCCAGCCTCTGTAGTATCTGTGTGTGGCCTTGACTCTCCACAAATCCTTGTTTCTCAATGGGAATGTGACCCTGCCGTGCTTACTGAAGCCTCTTGGCTAGGTCTGAGTCCTTGATGCAATAATTTGTCTTGCAAACCTTGAATAGGCACCTTCCCATGACGCACTGTCCAGCTGGGATCGTGGAATTGTAGGGTGGGTGAAGGGGCTGCCCAGGGAGGTTTGGAGTCCCCATCCCTGCAGGTGTCCAGGAGGGACTGGACTGGTGGCTGATGACAAGGGGGGGATCGATCACAGGTTGGACTCGGTGGTCTCAGAGGTCTTTTCCAACCTCAGTGACTCTGTGAAATGGAGGAGGGAATTTGGGGTAGGAATGGATGCTTTCAACATCACCAAAGTTATCTCTGCCGTGGCTGCGTGAAGCTGGTTAATTCATTTCAAGGGTGGACAGAAATTTTGTATTCCACTTTTCCCCCTGTGACAGAAGTCAGTGCAAACCATGTCCAGTGATATTTGAATAAATACACTGTGTAATGGTAGGTACTCTGGTACCTACCTGGATCCATGGCAGGAGTGCTCTTTGCCCCTTTATTTCAGTTTATCCTCCGTAGAAGTGGACTTAAAAATCACAATGTCAATTATTGCTTATTGTGCACTTTCTTATTGTTAAAAACACCACACCAACCCTCTATAAAAGTGCCCCTGAAGAATTGTGACGTTTCTGGCTTTTCAGCAGTGTTTGAACAATATGTCCCTGAGGTCTGAGCTCACACACCACTAACAACAGACTGTGGAACAGGTTCTCATTCAATAGCCACAGTCCACTTGTGCTACAAAATAGAGGAACCTTGCTCCTGGAACCAAAAGGGAAAATATACTTTAAAACTACAGTTCTGGAAAGTGGCTGTCTCCAATTCTTGCTGCTTTGTATAATGTAGCAGTAGCCAAAATGAGTATATTTGATATTTGGGTGGAGAAATTTTCTTCCATTCTTGCAAATTTGCACACCAAGTAGCATCTGATAATACTTATTTTTACTGCTTAGAAATAGAATCTTATTATCTCAGGAAATCCTTATCACCACTAGGCATTTGATAAGAAACAATGAGTTAAAGATGATATCAAGCACGGAAGAAACCGCTTGTCCTGAGTAAAAGTGACTTATTTAGAATAAATCTAGACCTTTTTTATCTAGTGGATTTGAGTTGCTTTGTTCCATGAATATAAAACACAGTACAAGGATTTCCCCCCCCACAAGAAAGCTTTTTGTGCCTTTTTTTTTCCTTAGGTTTCCACCTCAAAGCACATAAACTATCAGGCTTTTAAGGAAGGGTTGCTTACCACATTTAGCCTAGAGAAAAAGCAGTATTAGCTTGTCAGATCTTCTGCCATTGCACCCTGTGCTGATTTATGCAAACTGAAGATCTGTCTGGCTGCTCCTGATGTTTTGCTTTTCCAAAATTAAGTTCTTTGGCCTTTATGGAGGTTTCAGAAAATCACTTCAAATTCACACAAAAGCTGGATTACACCTCCTTTTACCAGTGAACAGTATCGCTTTTAATTATCCCTTCTCTGATAGAGCCATGGCAGGTTTGGGAATTACTTGTCATTAATACATTTTGTTAAAATTTTATGATTTCTTTTTTTAAATTGGACAGTATCAAGCAACCTCGGTGAGCTTACAGATATTATCCATATTCTTGACCTTATTCCATGGTTTTCAACCCTTCTGCTGTGCTGAATCAAGAACTCTCTATGCTTGTAAGAGTCCTCCTTGTGCTTTGGGATGGAGCTCATATCCAGGGCTTTGCTGTTGTCCTTGCATGGATGCACAGGCTGCTTCCGGTCCTGTGTGGATGTTTTTCCTGTACATTCCCTCCTGTGACGTTCCACTGGGGAATGTGCATGACAAGATGTAGGACTTGAGCCAGATACAAAGGCAGCCTGACAAAATGCCCCAGGCATCCAGGAAAGAGTAAGACACATTTAGATAAGGTTGCAGACAAAAATTCCATTAATTTGGTGTGCATCACAGTAGGTGTGTGGCTCAAGCTGTTGCAGGAGGGGGAGCTCCCCTTTCCCTGGGCTGGAGGGCCATATGCACCAAAATAGGAAAAAATACTGTTGTGTTCTCCTTGTGTTTAAACCCACACTGATGGGAACTTCATACGTGTCTAACTCTTAATTCTGCCTTGTATTTTTCCATTTTCCCCAGCCTCCAGACAAGGTTCCGTGTAACACGCTTTACAGCTTCGTGTCATTAATTAAGAAACAATTACAGCTGATGACTTCAATACCATCAACTTAATTTCCATCCTTACCACATTTCCCGTTTAAATTAACCGGTTTAGGGATTAACATGTTGTCACCATATCTGGGAGTTTTTTTTTCTCCTTACTCTAAACCCTCCCCTGCATTTAAAGATTACTCAGAAAAGTGATAATATTCCCAGAATATTCACCAGGAAGGGGTTGTTGGAGCAGGGCCTCGGGGCAGCCCTGGTGCCTCTTCCCAAGCTCTGGAATGTGCAGAAGCTGCCTCCAGCATCCAGGGGGTGGAAGTTGGCTGCTTCCAAATAGGTGATGAGAAATGATCAGTCCTCAAGGACAGCTGAGAACAGGATGGGTTTTCCTTCAAAACACCAGAAAAAAACTTCTATCTGACTCCTAAGTTACACTATTTCAGGGACTGACGGTTTTTGGATCTGGACCAGTTTTTTTTTAATTTCTCCTGATTTCCTGAATATTTACTTGTAAATATTTTGACAGGCGTAGGACATCTGGCTATGCTAAAATAAAGCTGCAGGGAAACACATTACACAACTTTTCTTTCATATTTTTTGCTCTCCACAAACAGATGTAATGGATCGAAGTGCCAAAAGAGTGAAGGTTTTCATTAGAGAGCTGTCTTCAAAGAGCAAGTTTTGAATTGGTTTTGCATTTCGTAAAATTGCAGGACATTGATCATTTCTTAGTGACACTTTTACATAGCCCATTAGCTTAACACTATTAATTTTGTTTTCCTTTTTTTTTTAAGATTATCTTTTTAATTTTTATTTAAAGCAAAACTCTCTCTGCTGCCATCTAGCACCTCAGAACTTAGTAGTAAACAGGTTAAGTTCACAAAATAGCCTTAATTATAGATTGACACCCATTTTTGATGATGATACAGATATTTGATTGACTCAGCAAAGAGGGAACACAGTCAGATATAGCCCACATTTAATGGTTTGCAATACAACAGTAGAAAAGACCAGTCTTTTAAAAAAGCAAGACATAAATGCTTTTTTAGCAAAAGTAATATTTCCTCCTGTTTGGTTTTGGTTTTTATCTGCAATGGGTGTGAAAGGGAAGTACATGTTTCAAGCTCTTGGCATCATCAGGGGAAGTAGGGCACAGAGACACCCTGAACCCCAGCCTGTTTATCACCCCAGGCTCATGTCACAGTCTAGTAATTAATTATTTTTTATGCAAAGCCCAGGCATGCATGGCAGAGTTCAGATTTACAATATATATTCATTTAACAGTGGATTTCTCTACTGCTTTCTGAGACAGATATAATTCCCATGCTTTTCATTACACATGCTGTTTAAATCTTGATCCTGAATTCTTATTAAAAATGATGAGATTTGACCTCAAAGTCTAATACCCAGTTTTGGAGACAAGGTGCTTGACGTGATTTCTAGAGGATTATTTTTAAGAGCATTCGTAGATTAGATCTTTGCGAATGGTTGAGGGATGTGCCCAATGAACCTTGTCTGCTGCTTTTCACCCGCCGTTCAGCATCCAGATTGATTTTTATTTTGTAGTCCTTGAGACCATGTAGCTGTGTGCTGTAGGGATACATCTGATATTTTTATTATCCCTTTGTTGATGCAGGAATGTGACAGTGCTGTTTCTGCCAACTTTTATTGGAGTTTCCCCATACTTAAAGGCAAAATGGTTTCGGATTGAAGTTTGAAGAGCTTGTAAGGCTCATTCCAATGGCTCAAAGTGTGGTTTACAGCTGCTCTTCTCCTTTTTAGCTGCAAGTG
The DNA here is from genome assembly GCA_013400655.1 of Mystacornis crossleyi. NCBI lineage: Eukaryota > Metazoa > Chordata > Aves > Passeriformes > Timaliidae > Mystacornis > Mystacornis crossleyi. Next base: position 22,343 of record VYZQ01060490.1, read on the forward strand.
TGTTTTAGATGATTGCTGACTTCCTGCATTTGTTACCTGCAGTTTGATTTTCTTCCTGGATGGCAAATCATGGAATTATTTGGGTTGGAAGGGACCTTAAAGACCATCTCATTCCACCCCCTGCCATGGGCTGGACACCTTCCACTATCCCAGGTTGCTCCAAACCCTGTCCAGCCTGGCCTTGGACACTTCCAGGGATGGAGCATCTGCAGTTTCTCAGGACAACATCCAGGGCTTTGCCCGGGGAGCAGGATGAGGTGATAAGTTACCACAAGCTCACTGGGGTGCTTCCGGCACAGACCTCATTCTGAAATAAATAGAAGATAATTCATAGAACCATAGAATGTCCTGAGCTGGAAAAAACCCACAGGGATCACTGAGTCCAACTCCTGGCCCTGCACGGACACCCCAACAACCCCACCCTGTGCATCCCTGAGAGCATTGTCCGAACACTTCTGGAGCCTGGCAGCCTCAGGGCCGTGACAATACCCTGGGGAGCTTGGGCAGTGCCCCACCACCCTCTGGAGAAGGGTCTTTCCCTGATACCCAACCTAAACCTCCCCTGACACAGCTCCAGCCATTCCCTCTTATCATAAAGGATACTGGGGTAAGGCACCCGTCTGTGAAAGGGGATGTCCAGACGGAGAGTTGTGGTTGTGGCAGCGATTGGAGACACGGCTGGCTGGCCATGAGGGTGGGAAGGAGCACATCTCCTACATCCAACCCTTCCAGCCAGACGTGGGCACAAAACGGCAGCGGAGAGGCAGCTCCGCAGGGATAAAGGGAAAGGTCACTCATTTCTTTTCATGAAATGCTTCCATGTACCTTCTCAGCACGACGCTGGCTGGTGGGAGTGGGAGAATCCTCTCTCCTCACACTGGCTTGCGGGGTTTGGGGAGAATTCTTGGGGAATGTTTCAGGAGGGCACTGCAGTACAGTGTCAGCAGTTTGGAGGGGAAACGTCTGCTGGCTTTGGCATGGGAGATTCTTTGCTGTGCATTTGTTGGGGTCCCATACTGACCTTTCATTTTCCATGTGCCTGGGCCCAGTCGTATGCCACTAATGGGAATGGCAACGGAGCCCAGCACAGGTTCCAGTTTGTCACATTTCAGGGCAGCGCGTGCCCCTTCATCCCTGGAGCCTGTCACGCCAATGGTTATGGCACATTCTATCCCAGCACGGAGGGACTGAGTTACAAATGGACATAAGCTTTTGGTTTTTTTGCTTTAAAGTCATCAAAATGCAGAGTTCCATGAGGCAGTGATTGTTTAATAACCGGCTGATCTTAAGAGTGTTTTGTTGTAACGCACCAAGTTGGTGTTTGTGAGCATTTTGTTGAAGTTACAAAGCATCGATGCTTTGGGTTTGGAAATTGGTAAAAGCTTGTGGCAGGGCTTCAAGCGCTGAGTGCTTTCAGATGCTGTGCTGCTCCTTTGATTATTGAGAATGATTCCAGCACAATCCTGCTAATTTTCTCTTTGTGCTCCCTTAATTTCAGGAGACTGTTAAAAAGTCCATCTAGGCAGAGTGCTTATTGCCACTGTGAGGGAGGTTTTGCAGAGCCAAATTTCAGCAAATGCACTAGTTTCAAAGGATTTGGAACATTTTCTTGCTGCTTTTCCTCTCCCAATTTTTTTTTGTTTGTTTCTTTTCAGTCTGTGCGCGTGCGTGTGTGTGTGCTTTACTCACACTGCACCCCATTCCTTTTCTTCTCCACAGCATCCATGGTACACCACAGTATAGCTTAGCTCATTTCTGCTTCCCTGGCATCCTGCGAGCTGAACACAGGAGGAGGATGTTCAGGAGAGGCTTCTGGAGCTTTGGGGGTCATTAGGCACAATCACACGCAGTCCTTGAAAGCCCAGGCAGGGAGGGCAGCAGCATTTATCCCCCCAGTAGCTTTATACCTTGTCACCTGAAAACATATGACAAACACTGATTAATCTTAACACCATCCGAGTGTGAGAGGTGTATATTATTATATCCCTCTTGATGGAAGGGGAATCAGCGAGTAAGAAATTAAGCAATTTACTCTCTGACAGTGGCAGAGCGAGGTATAAAGGCTGGGTGTCCTGATGCCTGCTCTCTCCATTAACAAGAGATGTATTTGTTCCCCAGAGGATTTTTCACTACCAGGGGTAGGATTCCTTTGCCTCTGAAAGAGAGATAGCCTTTCCCATACTTCTACATCTTACAGTTTTTGCCAGAAATTACATTTGGCACATTGTTTCTGTTCCAGTCTCCCCCAGGGGAAAATAAGTGGGGAGAAAGCATCAACATCTTAATCTACATTAAAAATATTTTTCCCCAATATAAACAGAGTTTAAATTTGTAGTTGAAATATATTTTACAATAATAAGAAACAAAACTAATCCCAATCTGTATTATTTTGCTGCACAGAATAATTTTTCCAGCAACTTGCTTTCAGAATAGGTAATGAAATGTTTTATATCAATATGAATGAAATTTTGCAGCCAACCTCTCCTGAGTCAGTGCTAAGGACTCCAAAAATGTTATTTACTCAGTTGTGTTGCAGATTTTGCATCCTGATTTCCTACTCTGGGTTTTATGTGTAAAATACTCTCCTCAGGGGAAGAGAACAGCACTTTCTAGCATTGCTTGTTTCACATCCACTGCAGGAGGGTTCCAGGCTCACATTTCTTGCCATCGGTTTTGAATGCAGTGTCTAAACAATGGGCCCACCTTTCTTCTACTCTGTCATCACCTTTTTTTCAGAGCAGACTTCTGTGGTCGTTGTAACCAAATATTGTGGCCAAATTTACCATGTATGAGATCAATCCTAAACTGAAAATCAGGGTATTAAGTCAAAACTCTGCACTTTTCACATGATCTGAAATAGCAGAGCATTTAATCTCTTGATCAGCTTTTTTTTTTTTTCTTCTGTGTGTTTTTTTTTTTCCCTTTCCCAAAATACCTCTAGAATTAAAAGATAAACAGAGAATAAATTTTCTGCCTGTTCCACAGTCCTTGTCTCCCCGTCATGTCAAGGATATGTGTGCCGGTGCCTCCTGCACTCCTGAGAAACACCAGTGGGATCAGTAATATCAGGTTGGGCCCCAGGGCTTCTGTATCTTCTCCTGGCCATCCTGCTTGGATCTGGATGGATAAATAGGAACAGAATCATTTCATAGAATTTCACAGAATCACAAA
>VYZQ01060492.1:3725-51573 GCA_013400655.1 Mystacornis crossleyi
TCGCGGTGTTGGAGAGTAGGCAGGCGGGGGGGGGGGGGGGGGGGGGGCGGGAAGCAGGTTTATGCAATCGGGTGCCTGTCTGTCTCTCTGACAGGCATACACAAACCCCTTTCCCTTAACCTGCTCCTCCTCCCACTGATAAAAAGGCGTGTGGAAAGGATTACTTGCCATTTTTGGCCTGTGATGCTGAGAATAGCATATCTGTGTAAAGACCTTCCGTATGTGCTAACGCGGGAGGGCTCGTGGCAGCAGACCTAAGTAGGGCAACTGCTGGCAAGTGAGTGTCCTGCCTTAACTGCCACCACAATGTAATTCCACAAGAGAGATGGCCCGAGCACTGGGGCTGAAGGATATAAATGTAATTGGATATACCCTGTAAAACCGAGGCACATCCAAAATGAGGTCTAGGAAGGCTCTGAAGTAGGAAGAACCATTCATTAAAGGAGAGAAATCCGGCCTACTTGATTGGGTTAATTAACTGATGCTGAGTCACACTGCATAGAACAGAAAAACAATGTAGTCATACTGAAGGTGATTATTTTACCGAAAAATAGTCTCACTCCGAGAGGCAGCTGTTTCAGAGCTTTTCACTTCCCTGTTAGCTTGAAAGAAAAACAAAAAAAGGGGGGGGGATGTGGGGGCAGACAAGAAGAAAGGGTTGATGTGTTTCCTTCAAGGACTGATCTTCTTAATGTGAAGGAGAGCAGGGAAAAAGGCAAATCTGCTTTTCAAGGAACTGAGAATGCTTTTGGACTGGAAAACAAGTGGAAGCAGAGATTAGATTAGATCACATCAGATGAAATGAAATATTCATCAGGAGGATGCCAATATCCCAGGTCAGTGAGGCTCTATCCCTGGAGCCTGGGGAGGTGAGTACAGCCTATGAAGACTATGGACTTCAAATAACTCTCTCAGTGGCACGCTCTGAGGCTATCCCGAAATTAGCTCCAGGTGTCTCAGTGAAGCTGAGCCCAGAACTACCTTAGCTCAGAAGAAGGAGTTTTACTGATATGCAGATCCAGCCTAAGAGTGCCTGATCTGGAATAAAACTAAGTTTATCAAGAAAAAGAGAAAGAAACAAATTGTTAAGAATGTGAACTAAAGTAAGAATCACAAAAGAAACTCTGCCATTAAAGAAATATATAGACTGACCTTCTGACCTTCCTTCTTAAGAGAGAAACATAAAAAGACGCCGTGTTCAACCAGAAGTTTTCTGCTCTTTTATAGAAATCGTTTGTACCAGTAGCTGCTATTGTCTGGAATGTGCAATCTCAAAATGTTGTTCATTTCAAAAAGAACATTTTTAGTCATATTTTAATTTTTTCCTTCTCGCTCATAGAAAACCTCAATTACTGTATTAATCAGCATTTCTCAGGCAGCTCTCTCTGCAGCAGCTTTCAGCCTGGCAACAAATCATGAATGGCCCTAACAGCTCTGATCTCAGAAATCCCCATCCATTTCCTTTGATGCTATCACCACTTCAGCTCAACAACAAGCCTGTGCAACTCAGCCTCAGCTGCCACTGCTGCTGTTTTCCCTGCGCCTGCTGTAATTGTCAGGGGAAGAAGGAGGGAAGGGAGCTGGCTGTAATAGATGAAATTTCTTTAAAAAGTTCAGGGGAGATAAAATGCACACAAGAGATTAAAGGAGAGTCTCATTTTCACATCCTCCCCTTCCCCAAACAAGGTCAGTGGCAGATTGACCACATCAAGAGTAACTACCAGACCCACCCCCATTTCCCACTTCCTGCATGTAGGCATCCTTGTGCTGGTAAACATTTGGGGACCAGTTGTGGTCATTACTTGGAGAAGGTACATGATGTAGTTGCACAACTGCACATCTTTTAAAAGCCAGCTGAGAAATCAAACCCTAAGAAGAACTTGCTTTCAAGTTCTGATATGCACTCATGTTTTGGGGCCACGTTTTTGAAAACTTGGTTGCTGTCAGATTCAAGGCAAAGAGAGAGACCCAGCACATTTTAATGGCTGTGCAACAGGAAAAGTTACAGCCATCTTCTCTTCAGACTGGCCTGACCTTTGCAAAACACTGCCTATGGGCTTCAGATATGATCTCAGAGGCTTTATATGCCCTAGACAACTTCAGTTGGTATTGCCTATAAGGAGAGAAATTAAAATTGCACTTGAATCTACAAGAAGGTTTTTGCAAGGGCGTTTGGGGTGGTGTGTGCTATAGCCAGGAGGCTTTTGAATTAACACATGCAGCTTTCAGGGACTGCCTTTAATTACAGAGCACCCTGGTCATTGCCTCGTAGCACTTCCAAATGCCAAACGTTTATTTTTGTCTTGGCTGTGCAATACCAAGAGCAGATCTTTTGGCTGCACTCTCAGCTACTGCCTAGTGCAAGCCTTAACATCACTTTTGGTTTCTGTTGTTTTATCCTCTCAAGAAATTTTCCTTAAAAAGAGAAAAAGGGAGTCAAACTAAAATACCATATCCCTTTTTGTTTCCCACTAGGCCTTATTAAAATACTGCTCAGATGACGTATGAATAAGTCAAAACTATTCTCCTCCAATGGAATAAAAACTTTCTCACAGCACACAGAAGCAAGAACTAAGCTTCAGCCTTTTCCTCTTGTTGAGGCTTGAGTTTGAGAAGAAGGAGCCGAGGCTGTCTGGGCCTGCTATCAGGAGGGCAAGAAGGCTATGGGAGAGGGTGAACCACGGATGTTCCCTTCTTGGCTACCTCAGCCTTCCCATCACACTTCTGAGCAATGGTGGTCTTGGGAAAGATAGGGAGGACAGTCAAGAGTCCATACAAGAATACTTTTATAGTCTTTGCATGTTTCTACCAATGCAAGTTTATATTGGACAGGAAAATCTGAGTACAAATTCAACCTTTCACATCCCAACCCTGGACTTTTGAATATTCTGTCCATTGTAACTGAGTCTGAGGAAAAACGAATGACAACAGGCCAACCCATTCCAACTACTTTCCAACCTTACTGGTGACAGGAGGACTGAAAAACAGAGTGCACTTTGGAAAATTTTTATTTAAAATAAGCTGTTTTCCAGATTGTCATGGAGGAGGCTTGGGATGGTATACATATATTGGAAGGCTGACTCCTATGAATGCTTCAGACATCAGCCCCATAACAAGCTCACAACAAGCTGAAATAATGAAGTCACCTCAGAATGAATTGTATTATTTCAACTTTCATGTCTCTTCCCAGCTTGGCAGTCATGACACTTTTTGGGGTATTCTCTCCTCAACCTGCCTGGTAAGACACAGTGTTACGAACAGTGGTGAAACTTCAGACTCTGCTCCTGCACGATTCAGTTTTGATGTCAGATACTCTCCGGGCTGCCTGATTTCCTGGAGCTGATGAACACAGCAGAAGGAGGGCAAGATCCATGGGTGGAACCACGCCACTTTTCTCAGACAAAGAGCTGGCCACAGAACGCATTTCAAAACAGATTAACAAAAACAACAGCTACACACCATGACAAAGTGCATGTGGTGGAAATGAAAATATTTACCCACAGATTATCACAGATGCAGCAATGTGACTACCGTGCATTGAGGACCAAAGGATTCAAAATTGTGACTGTATGTTTAGAGTTGATTAGGGAATCTGGTAGGGTTGGTCTGAAGGACCACTTTTTAAGCTTCTAAGAGTGTAGTTGTCATTTCTCCACCTCTCCTACCCCAGGGTGGTGAAATAACAGTCTTTTCATACCTGTGTGTTGGCTGGGGGAGGGAAGAATTCCTCTGCTATTAAACACAACTTCTCATTAAATAGTTGACACCTTATCCTTCTTTAAATGTTGTAATGTTTACTTTGCAAAACCCAGGAAAGCTTTTAAAATAAAGATAGCAGAGAGATTCTTAAGCCGGGTGTCCTTGCTTATCTGCTCTTTATCAACCAGCTATTGTTTCTGGAGGAGCTCGTTGGGGAAGGTGGAGCAAAGGGGGTTAATGTTCAATAGGTATCTATCAGTTCCCCTGAAGGAATAGCGCTGCTGACAGAAGAGCAACACTGGCTCTCAGCTACTTCCTGCAAATGTGACAAACCAGAGAGGGAAAAAAAAAAAAAAAACCCAAAAAAACCAACAACAACCAACCGAGGGCTGCAGCTACTTCTTTTCTTTTTTTCTTCTTCTTTTTTTTTTTCTCCCTCTCCCAAAACAACTAGTTTTAAGAAATACATTGTCCTTAGGAGAGATAATCCCACAATAGAGAGTCCATTAGAGGTATTAAAGCATTGGCAGCGCCTGATCTACAAGAAGGGCTCTGTCCTGACAATAGACAATTAAAGCTGATAAATCTGCACTACTTGTTGCCGTTCTAATTCCTCGTAATTGTATGCTACTTGTCCCTGCCTCCTGCGTCCAGGGATGAAGCATGCTTCTTTAATCTCCAGAGTACCTGACCTAGTTCCTATGTGGTCTTTTCAGGACCTGTTTTCTTCCCATCTGGACTTCTTCCCTCCTACTCTCCTTTCCTGCTTCTCTGCCCTAAGCCTTAAGAAGAGGTTACGATAGAGGGCACAGAAAACACCAGAGCACAGCACCCGGATCAATAATTCTGGAGCCCCAGACAATGCGCTAATCTGCAATAACAGCTAATCATGGTCAATTTGGCACACCAGTGATTAAACTGTACTTTTCATTAGGCTCAACAAGTAGAGCAGACGCACACTGACAATTCAAATTGCCCTATCAGTAAGAGCTGCCAAACTCCTGTGCACTTCTGCATTTGTAGCTGCTGCATCACTCGACTTGCCAGACTAGGTGATTTGTGGGGGATTACCTGCTTTCTTTTGACATTTTATGAACTGGGACTCTTAGCTGTGTTTTCTATAAAAAGCAGGCCCCTGCCTCATTCCACTGACACAAACTCCTCTTACTTAAAGGGCTCAGTGGGTGAAATTGTGATATGCAGGATGCTAAAAAACAATTATCACAATTACATGTTCCCTCCTGGTCCTAACAAAATTCTTGGGGTTTTTTTATGTCTAAAAGATATTTGGTGCTTCTGTCAAATTTCTTTTTTTCCCCCCTTGAATAAATCTTGAAAGCCTGCTGGTGACAGATCAGAAGCATGAAAATGTGCATCACAGAATTTAGAAGATTGAAAGCAAGTAAAAATTACCTTGGATCTATTTATTTTTCAAACTGAACTGTTCAGCCAACCTCACAAACTATTCGGAGACTCAAGAAGGGTTTGGATCTTTTTTTTTTTCTGCCCCTGAATTTACGAACAAGCCACTACTGTGTCCACCTTAGAAATCTACATAGTTATTACCCTTTACCTGTCATTTTGAAAGTGACCTTCCTGTCACCCTCACAGAACAATTTCTTGTGACAACAGTTTATTCTGGTTGCAGTCATACCTAACGGACCCATTTTGCAAACTGCCCTGAAAGTCTCACCCGAGAGTTTACCACAATCTTTCTCTAAAGCACAGCACCAAATTCCAGGACTCCTAGAGACCAACCCCACACACTCAGAGGTCTCCTTCTGTTTAACTTCAGCTTATCATCCGTGTAGTAACTTGAATAAGTGTTAAAACTGCACTTCAAGTTGCTCTTAAAAAAAAAAAAAAGAGCTTGGAAGATGTCAAACGAAAGCAGGAAATGTCTATTCTACTATTAATATTAATGAATCCCTAATGCATTTGCAACCCACTTGAGGTTAAGTCAGTAGAGTTCTTCTTCTGACAGCTATTCCTCATCAAACTACCACTGCTGAAGATGTTGATGCTTTCCCTTTTGCTCTGTAATCTTTAAACCAAGTTTAAATCACAGCAGAGCCTACCACAAAATAATGTATTTTATCCTAAGTGAACACAAAGCCCTGGAGACAGCGGTTTAAAACAGCACACATGTCTGCTCAATTTATCATTTTAAGATAGGAAGCTGCTGCAACAAACAAAACACCTCCTTGAAAGTGGGACAGCAGCAGATTGCAGTGCAGAAAGCTCCGGGATCTTTTGTTTTCCTGGAGAGCAACAACAGGGCTTTGCAGAGAAAGACAACAGCCTCCCCTTGCTGAAATCTAAATCAGTTCATATAGCAAAGCCTGCCAACTGCTAGTTAGATAGTAGCAAAATATTGCAGATAATTCACTTTTCACGATAAAGCAGAAACAAGTGGGCATGCAGCGCCCAGCAGGGGCTCAACTGATAAAACGGTGTCAAACTCAAACCATTTGTCAATTGGGAGGGAAGAGAGCAAGCTGAAAGATGGACTCAGGAAGTAGATTTATCTAGTGCGACACATTAACTAGTATAAATACTGAGGAAAAAGTAAACACATTTACCCAGCAGTATCTCCAGCCAGCAAAGAAAAGGCTTCTGAGCCTCAGACTCACACTGGCCTTCTAACCACTCAGCTGCCAGCTACAACAGCAGTAGTATTTTTCTTGTGCAGGATTGCAGTGACATTTAATTCACGGCACTAAAAGGTTTTATTGAAAGTGTACACTATAATTAAGCAAAACAAAAGCGTGATTCGTGTGCTGTTCTAGTCTCCTCCCTCCACCCAGTAGCCAAACCAATAAAACCACCTTGGCAGCAAACAAGTCAGGTAACATACCCCGGAGAAGAGCACAGATTTGTTATAGAATCGTTCACTTGGTGTCTGGCTTGTTCAAAACTGCCTTATCAGAAACTTCTGTGCCGGAGGCTCCCGAGGCAATGGAGGGGGCTGACAATGCAGGTCAGGCACAGTAATTCGCCAACAGCATAATGTGGGGCACATAAACAAACTGGAATAATGCAGGGCAGAAGGGCTCTTTGGATGTATGCTTTCCATTGGAAAGTATAAACAAATAACAGAGTCCGGGAAGAAGGAAAATGTTTCAAAGGGCTTTAGGATACCAACCCACAGCTACATGGCAACCTGTAATATCAAAGAACGGTGCAGCATATCAGCAAACCATTTTTACACTCAGTCTCATGCAAACCTCAAAGACTAACAGCAAAGTAAATAATGTGCATCTTGCCCCCAGCCCCCTCCAAAAAAAAGGAGTTAGTTCATAAAGAAAACTACAGCACAGTTCTTTGTTCTGCTGTACCTTCATGTGTCCACACAGCACAGGTTCCCCACCTCCAGCTGATGCATCTCAGGATTTTAGTCCATATGGAAAGTCTGTCATTCACTCTCACACTCTTACACACACACGCATGCTCATGCACACCACACCACACCACACCCGCACTCTTGCTCCCCAACACACACTGCCTGGAACTGCTCCGAGGATTTTAGAATTTCCTCTTGCTAGCAGATTCCTCCCTCCCCTCACATCCACTCCACCCCGTTCTGTAATTAGGCTTAACAAGAGCAATTAACAAAACAAACTCCTCTCCGCCTGGTGGCCTAATAATTCTGATTGTCATAATGTATTAAGATGTGTAAGCCAGTTTAAAATAATGGTAAATTACAGCATTGCACAAGGGCCATTTTACACCTATTTCTACTGCTTTTATCATAGGGATAATGAACATTCAGCCACGCCTTTAATTTAAAACATAAAACACCAAAACTCACATCTGAACAGCAGAACTCAAAATTGACGCTTTTGAACCAACAAGACTGTTTTGATTTTCTTCCTAGTTTGCTAGAGGGCAGCTCCCTTCTCCTATGCGCAGCAAACTCTGTAGAAAGATTTTTCTTTATGGAGTTACGTCGTGATACTAAACCTCCAAGGTGTAAAATCAAGTTTTAATGCATCTTCTGGCTTACCAGTTGTCCATGAATAAATGGATTGCAATTGTTCCTTTTATCCTGCCTGGTGTCTAATGGCATGATACAGGAGACCAAAGCCTCAACATTTTTCTGATGGTTTGTCTGTCCACTTTTAAATCACTTTCTTTCAGCAAACAAATCACACAACTTTAGTGTCAGAATCATAAAAAGAACCAACTGAGGACTAACTGATTTCAGGTGGTCAGTGGAGAAGCTTTGATGTCCTTTGATTTCAGTGAGCTATGGGTACAACATGCAGACAAAGTTTACAGACAGCCTGAATTCAGTTGGAAAACATATCTAGTTCATATCTCACATTCTGTGAGTGTGTATTAAAACTATCAACGTGAAATGAGTAAACATACCAAAGTCATAAGCACATAGAAGACCTGAAAATAAAACCAGTTTGATTTGTGACATGGATTTGGGTTTATGTGAACTGAAAAAAACATTCTGTTCCCTCAGTTACATACAGTCTGATTCACAATACCATCTGCCAACTAACCACAAACAATTAAAGAAAAAAAAAGACAAAAAAGAAAGAAAAAAGAAAGGCTGGTGTTGCTAGTATATTGTTGGAATTGTGCAGTTTCTGATAAGCTGGTTGTGTTTTCTCAAGTCAATGATTTCATCTCTGCTGGGTGTCAACATTTACACAAGAATAATTTGGGGGGTCAGAAAGACATCAGCAAATGAGATTTCAAAAGGTTTCATAACAGCACAGATTGCTCAAACCCAGGGAAAGGAGGGTTTCAGCTTCCAGAAGTTCACTCTTCTGCTTCTTCATTCCTCCTTCCCTGAAGCTGAGTCAAAGTTCTGTAAAAACCTACAGCCAACCATCAGATTTGCAAGACAACAGACTCACGTGAAAAACCCCAAGTTTTGCAGTGAGACAAACACTCCAAAACGTCAGTAAATGAAGACCTATTATGGTGCAAACTCAGGCATTCTTTAAGTTGGTAGGAGATGCCAGGAGATCTAGGATTGTGTACAGAAACTTAGTTCTGCAGTCCTGGCAAAGGTGCACCATCTTTTTCTCAACCTCATTTGGTGTTTAGAAAGAAGAGTGATGACTAGAAGAGCTGTTCTTCCTGATTTTTTTTCTCTCTCCTTTCTCCTTGAAAGGCCCACTGCCTTACTTTAGCCACAGACCATTCAAATGAAGACAACCAATTTTGTCTTGTATTTTTCCGCTTTGCTCATCAGAACAGCAGCACTTGAACACTTCACAAACATCAAATAATGACTAATCTGATTTTCACAATACCTCCCCCATATGTTGATGAAGGTATTGCTATTCTCGCTCTGCAGAAGGGGTATGGAGACACAATGACATTAACATCAAAAACATACATTAATTTTGGGATGCAGAGCAGCCGATTTACTCAGCACAGTGCATTATTTTCTATGTTCAAAGCATTTCTCTTCCTGGCATCTGTGATGGCTCTGTATTTTGCAGGGCTTCACATCAGGCGCCCAGGAAGATGTCAGAATTATTGCCCACCTGCAAAAGGCTTTGCTGAGGTGAATTGGCATGAATCTTCTTCAGAATCACAGGTAGGAATAATATATAATTCTCCAGCGCAGAGCTCACTTGCTCTGAGAAGAGCAGCGCTTCATCCTACCACGGCTGCCTTACCTCCTTATGCAGCAGCAAATGAGATGGCGGGAAGAGGTGTCTTAAAGATAACATTTTATTACACCACCCCGATTCATCTCCCCTAGCAAGCTTGTCTTATGCCTGAATGAGGCAAGTAGCCAGTTAACAGTAATTAAATGAGTAATTAAAGACTGTATCATAATGCATAAGAGGATCAAATTGGAGTGAGGCAAACAACCTCAGACTCTGGAGAACTTGAATTTGCGATTTTATTAAGGTTCTTCTACAGTTTTTATGCTGATTTTTGAAACTGCAAATAGAAAAAGCAGAGATCTCATGACCTGGCACTACTCTGACGCCTACACAGATCAAGAACAGAGCTGAGGTACTCTGATCTGCCATAGGCAGACCTCTGCAGGGACGCTGGTAGACCTGGCTCAGAGCAACCATACGGTTATTTTTGGCAAGGTCGGCACAAGCATTGTAAGGGATAGGACACTCTGTTGGTGGGTTTCAACAGGTGACAGTCTGGCAGCAGAGGAATGACTGCTTTCAGGAATCTTGATTTCATGCCAGGTGTGGTGTGGAGTTTTTTCTTCCTCTTCCAGTGCTCGACTCAGACTTCTGATTGGTTTCCTTGCCCAACAAGTCCTCAGCTTGTTCCTCCTGACCCCTTTTGTAGTTTCCCTTTCCAGTCACTCACATCTACCACTCCCACACCACCCAGGCTCCCGTGTGCCAAGTCTTCTCATCAAGCCAGTTTCAGTCCCTCCTGGTTCCTCATCTGCACTGCACTTCTTTTCTGTCCTACTTTGAGCAAACATGGCACGCTCTGCATCCCCACGTGCCCCTTCCTGCTGACCAGCAGGCCTGGCCCACACGGCCTCCTCATCTGTGTGGTGCAGTCAAGTCTCCAGGCATCTCCTGGTGCTTCTGTGCAGGCATGCAGCCCTGAGCTCAGTTCACACATTGAGCAGACATGGTGTCAGGCCAACTGGAACTCCTGTGACTATGTTAGTATGGCAGTGAGCCCGAGCTAATAAGCCCTAGTGAGAAGCCGGATATATTAGCTTGGGCTTAGCACCATGCTAATGCAGTCAGGCAGCTTTTGGATCAGAGCTGGCTTACATCCCACCCGCTTTTAACACCAAGCTTGCTTGTCTTTGTCTACAATAACCCATAAAGATAAATCCCTTGGTCTTGTACTAACCTTACTCTCAGTTTCCCTCTTCCCTGACACTGCTGATCTCCAGGCATAGTCTCTCCTCCTTCATAATCCCCTCCAGGTTCAGCTCTTGTCCATAGGCTTTTAAAAACAGTTCCTTTTGATGACTCTCTGACCTCAGGATGGTTTGCAATGAGCACGTGCTGAACACGCACTCCCTCTGCTCTCAGTTACGGTGTTTCATTCTAGGCCCAAAAGTGTTAGCCCACTGAAGGGAGCGTGATGTCCTCCTGCAGCTCCTGCGAGGGCTGCTCTGCCAATCCTCTGGGCTGGCTTCTAGCTCAAAAGCAATTCTCCTGGGCATGAGAGTCAGAGATGGAGGTGGGGACAGGACCAGAGTGTGTTCTGGTCTTGCTCTGACAGAGACCCAATGCAAATGAAGCACATGTGGAGATCCATGAACTGGGAAATGTTCCTGGCAGAGGGGATGGCATTTGAGCATCCCAGACAATGACAGTCACCACCCTCCCCTGCCATGTACACTGCCCTTCCCCAAGCCACTGAACCTGTCATTGAAACTTGTGCTCCAAAAGATGGGGGCTGTCATGGTGGAGATTACTTTTCAACAGAAAGAGTAACGGGTAACACTCCTAATGTTAGCAATATGGTTTTTGTCATAGCCAAATTCTTGGAAATGACAGAGTAGATTTTGGGGGAAAATGCATCCATAGAAAAAGAAAATGCAAGAAACACCTGAGCCACACAATAAGAATTTGGTAGATTTATGACAACCTAACAGTGAGATCTCCTAATGCAAACTGCCTGTCTGTCATAGCAATGGGTGATGCTAGCAGACGACTAGATATCAGTTCCCTGAGATTTATTTTAGGGGGATGTTGAACATTCTCCTTTGTATGAGAATGCGAATATTGCCATCAGACACAAGCCACATACAAAGCACATACATGGATTAAAACCCTTTTTCCTTGGTCTGCTATTCCTCTTTCAGTGACCCAGGCCAATGCACTAGAATTTTATTAATTATACAACATGGCAAGGTTTCATAGAGACAGGGAGGATGCTCCTATTCCAGCAAGTTTACACAATTTTCTCCTTTTCTTATACTAAATGGGCAATGGAGGCAGTGGAGTGCTGAGACTCCTATTTTTCATCACTATTAAGATTAGAAAAATAAACAAGTGACTAGGTAATTGCAGTAGCTTGCTGTAATAAAACCAGATCCTTAAATGATTAATCTCATCACCAAATAATAATAATAATAATAGAAATACTTTTTAAAAGATTAATTTGCACCAGTCTGTCCAGCATAGGCTCTCATCTAAAACTATTAGCACTACGTGCACGCAAATCAGGCAACAGGGAGTAAGGGAAGCTTGCAATCAGACCTAATGTCTTCCCTTCCTCTCAGCCCCCAGTACAGGACAGCCACTTCCTTTCTACAAACGCTTTTCTCAGATCTGTACGCAAGACAGGCCACATCTTCCGGGGAGGCTCAAAGTCTTTGCAGACACACAGTTGCCTTCAAAGCATCACTGGAAATCTGTGTGGGAAGACTCTAAAATATTAAAACCATCCTATACTCTTTTCTTCTAAGCCAACAACAAACCCCCTCTAAACTTATCTATCACTTCTCTGCTCAGTTTATTCTGGGCTGCAGAATAAACTTTCTGACTACTGAAAAAGATACACAAATGTATAAGCTGCACCACATGTGCAAAGGAAAACAGAGAAAATATGTGTGTCCCTTCCAGGAAGACAGTTCTTTTCCAGAACATTAAAATTATGTGTAAGTGTTTCCCTTATTACCAAAAGCAGGCAAAAAGAAAGCTGGTGTGAAAAAAATGCACTTCCAAATGTAGCTTATGTGTCCTAAATCCAAACTGACTTACCTTTGAGATCAACACTTCATTGCCATCTTGCCTGATTTGCTTCTCCCACAAGTAAACACTAGCCTTCTAGCAGATTCCTAAGTTCTTTATGCCATTCTCTTCAGTTTTAAGAAATCCCCATCTGAAAGTTTGCTACGGCACTTGTAACCACAGCCCAGCAGCAAGCAGGACGCGACACTGCTCCTTCTCGTGCAGTGCTTGGGCAGACCAGAGATTGTCATGTTTTCTGTTTCCCCATTTCTACCCTGAGAGCTGGCCTGTGCAGCAGGATGACTTTCAGAGACACATCCTTCATACCCTCTCCTTGCTGCCAGATGTCCTCTGCAGCCAGTTCATTGCTTTCATTTTGTATTTCACAACAGCTTGAAAACTTTAATAGAAATCCCCAAGCGACTACTCCTGAAAAAGAAGTTACCATTCTTAAAAAAGGTGGAAAGGCCAAAAGAATTAAATCTCAGTTAAATCTTTTGAATTTCTCTAATTTGATATTTCTTTCTGACTGTCAAATCCAGGCTTATGACAGTCCTTTATATATTTATAAGTGGCTCACTTTGAAATATGGTCAAACCGACAAGGTATGGGGCAGTACAATAGAGATACTATTTCTCTGAAATACCTGGCACATTTGCACAACTCACTGTGCAGAGAGAAGAGGGCACTAACAGACCTACGGAGGCTCCTGATCTGTTTCTGCAGATGGGTGCTCTGACCCCACAGACCATGATGAGGATGGATCAATTGGTTTAAGTCTGGCAAGGAAGTAAAGACAAACAGGTGCCAGAAATTCAATGTACATACTGGTTACTGAAAACAGGCAAGGCACAGGGAAATATTTTTTCTGATTAATTTACATAAAAATAAATTTGACTTTTGTAGAGTTGATGTGATTTTGCAAATCACCACATCGAAGACATCTCAACAAAGTCCATCTGCATGTTTATAAACATGTACAAGTGTTTAAGGGACACAATATGTTAAAAAAAAGTCAACAATAATGGTTAGTCTATGCTTCCAATTATATTCTTTCTTCAATTAGTCTTGAAGAAACTAACACCTCTATTAATCACTTCAATTAACTCCACGCACCACATGACATCCGCACCAGCAGCCCATATGTTGCGTTCCAATCACCCAAATATTAAAGCCTTTTTAATTGATTGATCTAAAGAACATTCAACAAGCTCAAGGTGGCAGCCAGCCAGGAAATCCCAAAAGAAGATGACAAAAAGGTGGGGGTGCTAAACCAGCTTCCCAATTTGTTTTTCCTCTTCCTCCAGGGTTCACTAAGTTAATCCAATCACAGCCCATAAAGCCCCTTTTTAATAAAATAAATAAATAGATAAGAGAACACACATGTTGGCTTTCCCCCAGAGAAGCCCCCTCCGCTAAAGCTGGAGAGCCATCCTGTTAAGAAAGTGCCGCATAGGAGGGTGCATTTTTTATCCAGCAGAAATATTTAGCTTGGCTGCCGGCCAGGGAATGCTGAAAGAATAGACTGAATTAGGGGATTTACCTTCCACGTGTTTGGCACGCGTCATTAGAGGCTCTGAAGAGCTTGACTCTTTCGCTCTCTCACTCTCTGTTTTTACTCCCCCCCCCCCCCCCCCCGAGCTTTGATGCAGAGAATGAAGTATGAGCTATAAGAGCAGTTGATGTGTTGCAGTTCTAAATGTTGGCACGGTGGCTTTTGTGCTGTCGAAGAAAACCGATGCCCAGTTTCTGAAGGTTTTGTTTTGGTTTTTTTTAATTCCAGTCAGGTATAGGGTGATACATTTTAAAAGCATTTGCTTTAACACAGAAAAAAAAAAAAGCATGGTATTTTTCTTTCCCTCTTTTCCTAACTACAACAACAAAAAAGTTTTTGAAGTTTTCTGTAGACAGATTTAAACTTGGAGAAAGTGGCTTAAAAGTAAATTCCATAAGTGAAACACCAATCACAGAGCATTTTAGGAGCTTGTTTGAAAAGTTAGTTTTGTAACAATAACTCATGAATTGCTCTGTCATTTGACTTTTACATGCTGTCATGTGAGCTTATGTTATTTTAAAAAACACTTTTTTACCTAATTACTTTGGTCTTGCAAAAACCTATTAAGATCTATAACCAGAACATGCTAGTAGAGGTGATTGGTCTATACCTCAAGTAACTTGAGCACCTTCTCAGAACTTCTAATTTGTGAAAGGAAAGACTATATTTAAGTTAGCCTCTGCCACCTTAACTTAGGCTGAGGAAAAAATAATAAAAGGAAAAAAAAACCCCACAGTTTCTGGATGAATAAAAGCATGGAGGTCCTTAAACCAACAGTAAATGCAAATGTTTGTGTCCGGCACATGTGCCAACCCTGTTTACAGGGCAGTCTTGCAGAACAACTCCCAGTGCTGTGAACACCCATTCACTGAGCTGGAGTGAGCGCTGGGAGAGCCCTACTGCAGCTGCCTCTGCTGTACGGTCTCATCACAGTATCAGATAAATACAGGCCCTATTCACTCACAGTTTTTATTGCTATTGATTGAAACAAATCAGTTTAGATGCTACTTGCTGACCTGCTTACTCAAAGTAAGATTCAAGCACGGTTTCTGAACTACAGTCCTGGCTGTATCTTTATCCCATCTTCACTTGCAAAAAAACCTGGGTCTGACGTTGGTTCAGCTAAATTCATGTCACCATATGACAGATCATGTGAGAATTTTCATCTCTCTTTCAGTAAAACTAATTCTTTGGGCCTTGCATATCAGGAGATCCTGTAGGCTGCAAAAAAGCAACTTAAGGGGTGGATACTAGCCCTCAGATGAAAATACAAAATATTAACTCCAACATCAGAAGGATGCTGAGGACCATCTCCTTGCTAAATGCAAAACATCTCAGCTGTAGGGTCCTCCTCTTAGCTTAAGGGCAGACCCATAGTTTATCACTTCTTAAGTAAATCATTCATAATTCATAGCCAGGTTGAAAACCACAGAAATAATGAGCTCTCAGTATTACTCAGCGGAAAGTGAGAACTGGAGTTTTCCACCTAAACCCGTAAAGGCTGACAAGTTCAGACATGGTTTTGTGAGCTCTTTCCTGGACCCCATGTTTTTAATTCAATTTAAAGAAAGCTAGGCAGCCACTTCCCCCCTGTCTTTGAAGTAAAGATGTTAACATCCGTGCTAATAATACAAACTACCCCTTCTTTTATCAAAGGCCTCAGCAATCGCAAAGGCTTTTTTTTCATCACAAGGAAAAACTGCAAAAATAAAGCTGCCTAGTTCTGCTGCTAACAGGGCAGGTTTGGCTCTGTACACTCCACAGATGCCAGCCAGTGCCCAAAGCACTCTATAAATTCATAGAATCGTTTCAGTTGCAAAAGACCTTTAAGATCAGAGACCTTAAAGATCATTCCAACCATGAGCCCAGCACCACCAAGTCCACAGCTAAGCCATGTTCCTAAGTGCCACAGCTACATGGCTTTTAAAGACTTCTTCCTAGGATGGTCACTCCACCACTTCCCTGGGCAGCCTGTTTCAGTGAAGCTTGACAACCCTTTCAGTGAAGAAATTTTTCCTGATATATCCAATCAGAACTGCCATTCATGCCAGTTGAGGCTATTTCCTCTTGTCCTAGAGAACAATAAAGACCTCACTGAGTGTCCTTTTCTCCAAGCTAAACCACCCCAGATCCCTCAGCTGCTCCTCGTAAGACTTTCACTCCAGATCCTTCACCAGGTTTGCTGCTCTTCTCTGGATTCACTCTGGCACCTCGATGTCTTTCTTGTAGTGAGGGGCCCAGAACTGGACAGAGTGTTTGAGGTACAGCCTCACCAGTGCTGAGTACAGGGGGACAATCACTGCCCTGATGCTGCTGGCCACACCATTCCTGATACAGGCCAGGATGCCACTGGGTTTCTTGACCACCTGGGCACAGCTGGCTCATGTTCAGCCACTGTCAACTGGCAACCTCAGGTCTGTTTCTTTTGGGTGGCTTCCCAGACACTCTTACCCCAGCCTATAGCACTACATGGGGTTCTTGTGAACCAAGTGCAGGAGCTGGCATTTCACCTTGTTGGGCCTCAAACAATTGGCCATTCATCCAGCCTATCCTGTCCAGATCCCCCTGTTGAGTCTTCCTACCCTTCAGCAGGTCAGCACTCCTGCCCAACTTGGTGTCATCTGTGACTGAGGGTGAACTTAAACCCCTTGTCCATGTTGTTGATAAAGACATTAAACAAATCTGGCTCCAGTACTGAACCCTGGGGAACCCCACTGGTGGCCGGACCACCAGCTGGGTGTAACTCCATTCACCACCATTCTCTGGGCCTGGCCATCCAGACAGGTTTTTACCCGGTGAGGAGTGCCCCTGTCCAAGGCATGAATAGTCAGGAGATTGCCGTGGGAAACAGTATCAAAGGCTTAACTGAAGGCCAGGTAGACAACATCCACAGCCTTTCCCTCATCCCCTAAGCGGGTCACCTGGTCATAAGGAGACCAGGTTAGTCAAACAGCACCTGCCTTTCTTAAATCCACACTGGCTGAGCCCGATCCCCTGGTTCTCTTGTGCGTGACAAGATGACCTGCTCCACAACCTTTATGTTTCCAGTAGAGCATCTTTGCTGCTAACCCAATCTCCAGATCACTGGCCATGCAGAATTTGCATATTGTACACTAGTAGCATTAGGAACTGCAACAGATAATTCCCCATCAGTTGTTTCCACCTTATCAGAAAACAGAGTATTGTGCTCTGGACCGACAGACCCGAATGGGAAAATTCCTCTGTGGAAAGACTGTGGTTTTAATAAAAGGTTAATAGTGAATGAGCCACTGAGAGTGGCTCCGTTGGTTAGAGCATGGTGCTAATAATGCCAAGGATGTAGGTTTGATCCCTATATGAACCATTCACTGAAGAGATGATCCTTGTGGGTCTCTTCCGATTCAGAATATTCTGTGAATTAAGATGTGGATGCTGCAGACTCGCATTCCATGACAAAGTGCCACAGGGCAGCATGTGCTTCTCAGTGTGAACCTGTAAGGGAGGATGTTCAGTTTTCCCCACGCCACTGGCACAGGGCTGCCTTCCTGTAAAACACCTGCTGACACAAAATGTGCATTTCTGCAGCTCTGTCCCCCATCACGTGTGATCCCAAGAACATGTGGATTTATGTGACTGTGGCTGGAAACTGCCTGCCTGCTTTGCCTCTTTAGTAGATACAGTGAGGCCAAGTGTATTTCAGTATTGTGATTGATGTTTTGAAACTTAGGTCAAATAACAGAGACCATTGGCCTGACAATATCAGTTCAGTGGCAAATTGCTTGATGCATTTGTCACCATTAAAACAAAGTTGTGTTTAAACACAGTCTGCTTATCATATTTACAGNCGGTTTCTGAACTACAGTCCTGGCTGTATCTTTATCCCATCTTCACTTGCAAAAAAACCTGGGTCTGACGTTGGTTCAGCTAAATTCATGTCACCATATGACAGATCATGTGAGAATTTTCATCTCTCTTTCAGTAAAACTAATTCTTTGGGCCTTGCATATCAGGAGATCCTGTAGGCTGCAAAAAAGCAACTTAAGGGGTGGATACTAGCCCTCAGATGAAAATACAAAATATTAACTCCAACATCAGAAGGATGCTGAGGACCATCTCCTTGCTAAATGCAAAACATCTCAGCTGTAGGGTCCTCCTCTTAGCTTAAGGGCAGACCCATAGTTTATCACTTCTTAAGTAAATCATTCATAATTCATAGCCAGGTTGAAAACCACAGAAATAATGAGCTCTCAGTATTACTCAGCGGAAAGTGAGAACTGGAGTTTTCCACCTAAACCCGTAAAGGCTGACAAGTTCAGACATGGTTTTGTGAGCTCTTTCCTGGACCCCATGTTTTTAATTCAATTTAAAGAAAGCTAGGCAGCCACTTCCCCCCTGTCTTTGAAGTAAAGATGTTAACATCCGTGCTAATAATACAAACTACCCCTTCTTTTATCAAAGGCCTCAGCAATCGCAAAGGCTTTTTTTTCATCACAAGGAAAAACTGCAAAAATAAAGCTGCCTAGTTCTGCTGCTAACAGGGCAGGTTTGGCTCTGTACACTCCACAGATGCCAGCCAGTGCCCAAAGCACTCTATAAATTCATAGAATCGTTTCAGTTGCAAAAGACCTTTAAGATCAGAGACCTTAAAGATCATTCCAACCATGAGCCCAGCACCACCAAGTCCACAGCTAAGCCATGTTCCTAAGTGCCACAGCTACATGGCTTTTAAAGACTTCTTCCTAGGATGGTCACTCCACCACTTCCCTGGGCAGCCTGTTTCAGTGAAGCTTGACAACCCTTTCAGTGAAGAAATTTTTCCTGATATATCCAATCAGAACTGCCATTCATGCCAGTTGAGGCTATTTCCTCTTGTCCTAGAGAACAATAAAGACCTCACTGAGTGTCCTTTTCTCCAAGCTAAACCACCCCAGATCCCTCAGCTGCTCCTCGTAAGACTTTCACTCCAGATCCTTCACCAGGTTTGCTGCTCTTCTCTGGATTCACTCTGGCACCTCGATGTCTTTCTTGTAGTGAGGGGCCCAGAACTGGACAGAGTGTTTGAGGTACAGCCTCACCAGTGCTGAGTACAGGGGGACAATCACTGCCCTGATGCTGCTGGCCACACCATTCCTGATACAGGCCAGGATGCCACTGGGTTTCTTGACCACCTGGGCACAGCTGGCTCATGTTCAGCCACTGTCAACTGGCAACCTCAGGTCTGTTTCTTTTGGGTGGCTTCCCAGACACTCTTACCCCAGCCTATAGCACTACATGGGGTTCTTGTGAACCAAGTGCAGGAGCTGGCATTTCACCTTGTTGGGCCTCAAACAATTGGCCATTCATCCAGCCTATCCTGTCCAGATCCCCCTGTTGAGTCTTCCTACCCTTCAGCAGGTCAGCACTCCTGCCCAACTTGGTGTCATCTGTGACTGAGGGTGAACTTAAACCCCTTGTCCATGTTGTTGATAAAGACATTAAACAAATCTGGCTCCAGTACTGAACCCTGGGGAACCCCACTGGTGGCCGGACCACCAGCTGGGTGTAACTCCATTCACCACCATTCTCTGGGCCTGGCCATCCAGACAGGTTTTTACCCGGTGAGGAGTGCCCCTGTCCAAGGCATGAATAGTCAGGAGATTGCCGTGGGAAACAGTATCAAAGGCTTAACTGAAGGCCAGGTAGACAACATCCACAGCCTTTCCCTCATCCCCTAAGCGGGTCACCTGGTCATAAGGAGACCAGGTTAGTCAAACAGCACCTGCCTTTCTTAAATCCACACTGGCTGAGCCCGATCCCCTGGTTCTCTTGTGCGTGACAAGATGACCTGCTCCACAACCTTTATGTTTCCAGTAGAGCATCTTTGCTGCTAACCCAATCTCCAGATCACTGGCCATGCAGAATTTGCATATTGTACACTAGTAGCATTAGGAACTGCAACAGATAATTCCCCATCAGTTGTTTCCACCTTATCAGAAAACAGAGTATTGTGCTCTGGACCGACAGACCCGAATGGGAAAATTCCTCTGTGGAAAGACTGTGGTTTTAATAAAAGGTTAATAGTGAATGAGCCACTGAGAGTGGCTCCGTTGGTTAGAGCATGGTGCTAATAATGCCAAGGATGTAGGTTTGATCCCTATATGAACCATTCACTGAAGAGATGATCCTTGTGGGTCTCTTCCGATTCAGAATATTCTGTGAATTAAGATGTGGATGCTGCAGACTCGCATTCCATGACAAAGTGCCACAGGGCAGCATGTGCTTCTCAGTGTGAACCTGTAAGGGAGGATGTTCAGTTTTCCCCACGCCACTGGCACAGGGCTGCCTTCCTGTAAAACACCTGCTGACACAAAATGTGCATTTCTGCAGCTCTGTCCCCCATCACGTGTGATCCCAAGAACATGTGGATTTATGTGACTGTGGCTGGAAACTGCCTGCCTGCTTTGCCTCTTTAGTAGATACAGTGAGGCCAAGTGTATTTCAGTATTGTGATTGATGTTTTGAAACTTAGGTCAAATAACAGAGACCATTGGCCTGACAATATCAGTTCAGTGGCAAATTGCTTGATGCATTTGTCACCATTAAAACAAAGTTGTGTTTAAACACAGTCTGCTTATCATATTTACAGAATAGAAGTATGACCTTTAGTGTGAAATAAAAGAGCTCTTCTCCCCCCCATCTCCTCCCTCTGTGTTTTTAATTAAAACCACGAACCAACACATGTATCCGTCCTTCCTTCTGTAATAGCTTGGGATTCCACTCTCAAATACTATACAGATAAAACGAACATTTATGTGTTAGTGATTCGCGGTGCAGTAAATTCTCCTTTCCAAACCTGCCGTCTTCATTAAAATCTTATTTGCTTTGTAATCTCCTTTGATCGCTAAAGTTATAAGAAGCCCCCTCCTCTTCTTTTGATACTATCAGTGTAGCTTTTGACCAGAGAGCGTGATGAATTAAATGTATGACAGATATGACAGGTGAGGAGTGCTTGGAGAGGGCTTAAACAGCAGGGATAAGACAAAGCCCCCATTTAAGAACANATTCCCCATCAGTTGTTTCCACCTTATCAGAAAACAGAGTATTGTGCTCTGGACCGACAGACCCGAATGGGAAAATTCCTCTGTGGAAAGACTGTGGTTTTAATAAAAGGTTAATAGTGAATGAGCCACTGAGAGTGGCTCCGTTGGTTAGAGCATGGTGCTAATAATGCCAAGGATGTAGGTTTGATCCCTATATGAACCATTCACTGAAGAGATGATCCTTGTGGGTCTCTTCCGATTCAGAATATTCTGTGAATTAAGATGTGGATGCTGCAGACTCGCATTCCATGACAAAGTGCCACAGGGCAGCATGTGCTTCTCAGTGTGAACCTGTAAGGGAGGATGTTCAGTTTTCCCCACGCCACTGGCACAGGGCTGCCTTCCTGTAAAACACCTGCTGACACAAAATGTGCATTTCTGCAGCTCTGTCCCCCATCACGTGTGATCCCAAGAACATGTGGATTTATGTGACTGTGGCTGGAAACTGCCTGCCTGCTTTGCCTCTTTAGTAGATACAGTGAGGCCAAGTGTATTTCAGTATTGTGATTGATGTTTTGAAACTTAGGTCAAATAACAGAGACCATTGGCCTGACAATATCAGTTCAGTGGCAAATTGCTTGATGCATTTGTCACCATTAAAACAAAGTTGTGTTTAAACACAGTCTGCTTATCATATTTACAGAATAGAAGTATGACCTTTAGTGTGAAATAAAAGAGCTCTTCTCCCCCCCATCTCCTCCCTCTGTGTTTTTAATTAAAACCACGAACCAACACATGTATCCGTCCTTCCTTCTGTAATAGCTTGGGATTCCACTCTCAAATACTATACAGATAAAACGAACATTTATGTGTTAGTGATTCGCGGTGCAGTAAATTCTCCTTTCCAAACCTGCCGTCTTCATTAAAATCTTATTTGCTTTGTAATCTCCTTTGATCGCTAAAGTTATAAGAAGCCCCCTCCTCTTCTTTTGATACTATCAGTGTAGCTTTTGACCAGAGAGCGTGATGAATTAAATGTATGACAGATATGACAGGTGAGGAGTGCTTGGAGAGGGCTTAAACAGCAGGGATAAGACAAAGCCCCCATTTAAGAACAAAACCCCTACCCGATGGCTAGCCCGTTAATGACCAACCACTCTATTTGTCCTGGTGGATGAGGAGCAAGCTGATACTACAGACAAAGCTTTGTTAGCCACGGGGCTGTTCTTCAATCAGGCCACACAACCAACTAATTGAAATGCCCAGTTTTTCCCCCTCAGGGTTTGATATACAAGCCAGGGGGTTCGTAGGTATACTCTTTTCTTCCCTCTGTAATGTATTAATTCAGCCATCACAAGTTTACAGCTGGACTAAGTGGAATTACACCATATAAACCTAAAAATCTATCTGCAGGGATCCAGCTAAGCCCTGGAGAGAGACAAGTCCAGCAACACAAATCCAAGGAAATTTGGAAGTCAATCCATTAGGATTACCAAGCCTCTGATTTTGGAAGTCACAGGCTCAAAATATGGAAGTGATGAACTCTATCTTCCTTCATTTTAGCCTCTTTTCAGAGGACTTATTGACCCCATTTTCTTTTTCTATTAAAACACATTGATAAATATGCACAGAAGTATATTGGGTTTCCACTATATTTTAAATGAAGGAAGACAGGAAAATATCTGCTTTCCTGAACTCATGGGTAACACACCCTTTAAAATTTCATATTTTTTAATATATATTTTCTACATATTTAGAACTGCCACAAGCAAATCATCACTCTTCTCATCAGTTAAAGGCTCCTGTCCCCCTCTTTAAGGTTCATGTTAACTTCCAGCGTGGTGTGCTGTACTTAAGCGTGGAGCTTCAGGGTCCAGTAACTGCAAACCACTGGCTGCTTCCCAGACGTGAAGAAATCTCTGTGCCCCCTGCAGACCAGGATTATATTCTCAGTGGGCAGTCTCTCATTTTAGCCTACCAATCTGCAGTTAGCAGAAGGCCAGGAGTTTCCAGGGGTAGGTGCCAATGCAATATTCATTGTTAAACCCAAATGGTAAAGAAAAATTAGATTATAAGGATGTAGTAATGGTCTGGGTATAAAGGAAAACACTACCTGAAACAAAAGGAGTTTTCACTTTCAGAAGAAATTCAGTTTTTCTCTCTTTGCTCATTCCTGTCCTGCCCTCGCAGTGTGCAGTGGCTGAATAATTTGTGCTGGCATCAGGAAGCCTGGGTTCTATTCTTAACTCTTCCACAGGCCTAGTACGTGGCTTCCAGCACACCTCATACCCTTTCCATGCCTCAGTTTCCCTGTGTAAAAATGCAAATATTCCTACCTATTTCAGAAAAAATGTGGTCCAGTAGTTTAGACCATAGAATCAGGATGTCTGAATTCTCAAACTGAATATGGTATCAATTTCTGGTGTCTTTGAAGCAACTACCATGACCGACCCAAGGGGTCAGCTTCCCCTGGGAAATGCTGAATGGCCAAACCCCAGGCTTCCCGGTAGAACATATGTGCTACTTTCTGAGTAAGTGGTGTTTCCGTCCGGATAAGAGCTCAGCCTCACCTCGCAGTGAGACCACTTCCGTGGAATGCAAAAGAAAAGGCAGTCCAAGCTACAGCCAGCAAAGCTTTGGGGAGTTGCTCTCACTAGAAGGCCACGGTGACCTTCTCTCCAAGTGCTTCTCTGCAGACCACCCAGCAGAGCTGGCCTGACTCTGGCTCAGCCATTCCAGTCTTAGTTCAGCATGTGGAGGCATAAGACTAAAGTTCCAAAACTTCACCATGTGGGTCAAAGGGCTGAAATGATAGCTTTCCCCTTCCCCAGGGAGCACTCTGGAACTTTTGGCCATTATGCAGCAAACCACTGTGTCTCTCACGCTCTCTCCTCCTCCACTTTTCCTCCATGACAAAACCCCCAAAGTTTTGAGTCCATTCAACTTGGTATAAGTAGGAATTTGAAAACTTTTGGAGGGCAGAAAAAGCACTTCCTGTCCAGCTCTATCTCATGGTTCTCTGACTTACTGGACACTTGCAAAGGTTAATTAAATAATGCTTAGATATTCATGATACATAAAGTCCCAGACAAAGGATAAGTGTTAATATTATGATGCATAAAAGGGTCATTCAGTGAGAACAACCTTATAGAAATAAAGAGGAGAATATTGTTAACCTCACAGAAATATACATTTTCTCACTACAGACTCCAATAAAGCTACACAAAGTTGTTACCAGGATTGTCACTAACCTTGTACTGAAAAAAACAGACTGATTTTTAGGAAAAGAGCATAGGGATTCGGATCAATAAATAAAGGGGAAGGGGGGTGCGGGAACAGAAAACCCCAGTCATCTGGTGTATTTTGTTTTTGAATGTGCAGACCCAAACGGAAGCTGCATTTTTTCAGACAGCTTTCCAATCTCCCTATTAGATATAATGTTATAGTCTTATTACACATGTTGCCTACTAGATGTGCTCTGACTTTTATAGATGTCAACCCCATTTCTTAATTCAAGACATTTGTCTCTTGTGATCTCTGCGCCTCTGGGTTAGAGTTCCAGCCAAAGAGGTGAGCCAGCTTTGTATTTGCAATGCAGCCATAAAATCCTCCGGGTGCTACATCCCTGAAAACTGCTGCTGCCCTGCAAAAAGGCCTGGATTTTGTCTGTCTGCAGCTCAGCACCCAGAAGGGACATTTTGCAGAAGGGCTCAATGGACATTCAGGAAAACTGCTTTCAGGACCTTATCTGAAGGACAATACTTAACTTTCACCACCTGGGCCTGGCCCCTGAAAGGAAACAGTCACACTCAATTATTGTCTTTTTCTAGACAATTACTATTTAATCAAACCTCCAGCTGATATTAACTGGTGGAAAAAAGGCTATTTTTAGTCAGGACAGTGATTCCCCCTCACTCCTTTCATCTATGAGTAATGTATTTCCTTTTGCTCTCAGTACCACAAACCAGTCCACACCAGATGCTCAGTATTAGGTAAAATTAAAAATGTGGGCATCATACCCTTTGAAAGATGCTTTGAACTCAAATTAATATACCTAAACCCACTATTTAAATTAAAGATATCCTGTCTCTCTGCTGTGTAGTTTTCCCTTTTATCAGAAGGGGAATTTTAGTCCATTTAAAAATTTTTTGGTTCAGCTCCACAGACCACGCTTTGACTTAACAACACATTGTAATTTCCTTTTAGCCACAAGAATAAAGGAAATGTATAGAAGCAACACCATAATCTTGTCAAGCACTCTCTTTCGTTTCCCTGAACAAGCCTGTTCAAGAAAATGTGAAGCCTAAGATTTTTAAGATGTTATCTGGAAGACGTTTAGATCATGGAACACTTTTATTGAAAACAGACATATGTATTTTTATGCATCTACTGATGTACCCACACACATAAAATATATGCCTACTAAATTCTTTTATGGATAAGAACAGAACAGTCTGAAACCTGAAGAGGTTTTGCAGAGTTCAGTGCTCTTGCCTCAGCATTTTACCTTTTCCAGACTTTTGCCCAGAATCTGCACGTATGCTTGAGAAAGCCCCACCAGGGAAGTAACAACCAGGGAGCGCCTGCACCCAGACTCACCTGTGAGCACGGCTCTGTAACTGCTGTCAGAAGTAACAATGTGGGAGCAAGGTAAGATACATTGATTTCTCATGTATCTCTATGTATATATGTCAAACGGGCTCCTGCGTGACTTGTGCCATTTATTCGCGTCTTTGATCTGTTTCAAAACACAATTATTTAAGTACAACTGCTCTGCTTCTGGAGCTACAGGACTTGAGGCAGTTTGCTGAACATACTTGGACTTTACATTTCATAAGCGAACACCACGCACCTTCACATTCAGTCCATCCCCTCCTGATGTCTCCCTTGATGTCATCGACAGGATTCAAACTACAGGCAGAGGTCTAAGAGCTGCCTCTTCCCTTTGGCACTGAACCATGGAGCTGTGAGTGCCCTGGTTTAGGCTGAGCAGGACCAGGAGCCACCCCGGGAGGCACCCACGCGTGCTCTGGGGCATCCAAGTGTGCGTGGGATGCTGTTCGCTCTGCAGACCCCGAGGTCTCTCTTGGGCCATGGCAGCTTCGCCGAAGTGCCGGTGAGGCACTGGAGGGCAGCTTGGCCCTGGCCACAGCACAGCACAGGGACGGGGACCTGCCAGGGGACAACCCAACCACCAGGCTGTAGAATCTAATGCTGCTGAACCTGCTGTACTGGACAAGTGGAGAGGTAATAGCTGGCAGTGCTAACGATGCCACAAAAACTACTTCAGGACAAGGCAAAAGAGCACGTTAAACACCTGCATGTTCTCTCAGTGCTGGTTAGACAGTGATAGTAAGAGTTTATCCCCAAGAGCTTTCTCCTCACCGAAGGTGTTGAGTTAGCTGGAGGTGACCTCTCACTGACCCACAGGCAGCATCTGCAAGTGGTGCACGGCAGTGGCGGCCAGGAAGCACTTCTCCCAAACAGCGCCCTTTCAAAACACCCCTCCGAAAAGCAGCAGCTGAGGTGACCCAGGAGTCAGCCGCCCAGCCCCGTCCAGCATGGAGGACTCCCTTCAGTCTCCCTTCACCCTTCTGGGATTTCATCCATCTTAATTTGCTTTTTCTTTCTGCCATTTCCTCTGACATTTCAAGCTTGGGACACTGGTAGCTATTATTCATTCTCTTGTTTCTTACCAGCCATGCAGCTAAGAGCTGCAACTTTCCAGCAATAAATACCACATCAGTTCTTATTTAGGCATTATTTTAATAGCTGCTTTTTCTTTTTTCCTCAGGTACTTCTTGAGCAAAAGCAGGGTTTACTGTATTATTACAGTTTAGAAATCTAAGAGAGAAATATCTCAATGCAATTACTAAGTGCCACTCTGGGTAACCACAAAATAACTTGCTAATGAAAACTCTGAATAGGAATGAAAATATAACTGAGGTATAAAGAAAGTAACTGTCCAAACCATTTGAGTTTAAGTGAGTATGAGCAAACCTCTTCATTGTGTACCCTTTTTGTCTATAAAAAGGGTGAAGACATGAAGCAGCACGACTTAATGCTTCCACGACAAACAATGGTGTAAACACCAAGAGATTTTCCAATTTCCAGCTATAACAAACCATTTAGCTCTGGGTAATTCCAATGATTTTAGTCATCAACTTGCAAAACTGCATAACTCGTATTCAGTTGACATGAATTTGAGTAATCTTGTTACCACGTCTGGTTAAGAGAAGACAGATAATAATGTATCTCGGTTTCACAGTAGGGAGGGGGAAAGCTAGCCCTTCTCTTCCTCTCCACTTCTCGGTAGTTCAGGGGGAACAGGAGAGAAATGGAGGCGTTGCGAGGGGAGGGAATTCACACGGGAGATGAAAAGGAAAGCAGGAGTCCTGGTAGCAGATTTGGCCATAAGATCACGTTCACTGTTCTAAGAACAGCTCCCAAAACTCTAATACCTCAACTTCCCTCCCCAAATGTGAGATGGCAGGCTCTCTAGCTTGCACTAGTGGATAACAATGATAAGGAAGGCATACAAATGTGCAGCCAATGACAAGAACCTCTCAGCTCAATAGAAAAGACAGAAAGGGTCTGAGATTTTGTGTAAGAGGAAGAGATCTAATGACTTCCCCAAGGTTTAACTGAAAGCAGACAGCAGGGATAGTAGCTGAACCCACGAGTCCTGAATCACGGCCCTTCGTTTCAATCACAAGACCCTCCTTCCTCTTGGATGTTTTGCACTATTTAGGGTAATCAAGAAAAAGTCTGCCTTGCCTCCCTAAACCAGGAAGAAGGGCAATAGGTTCCAAAGGAATGACAGACCTTGCTATTGCCCCAGAAGCAGTGTTGTTTCCTATGCGGGTCATCTGTGTTGAATCAAGATCAATTTCAATTGCTTTAGGTTAGAAAATGCAGAGCCGTTCTTACAAAAGATGCAAGAGAGCATGTCTAACCATGCAGCATGCTCTGTTGCAAAGCCCGCAGAGCCAGCTCCAAGCCCCACTGGCTGTGGAAAATTGTAGTGTCCTGAGGGGTATCGCGGCATCAAGAGAGCAATGCGGATACATTAGCAGCTAAGTAAATCAACTTTACAGGTCAGAAAGGCACACGAATTCATGTTCAGGACATACACTGTTTCTAAGGCTACCTCACTCACTGCTCATACTCCTGAAGGCTGCTGAACCTTGTTTCATTATGCAAGAATGATCTTTCTTGCTTTCTGCTTTTGCCAAGGTTGGGAAAGGATGTGCTTGTGCTCTATCAACGTGTCATGAGGTAAACAGCAAAGTGCTATTTCTTGAGCTTTAAGATCTTCCCGAAGAATAAAACGTCTCAAGAAAATTCAGACACGAAGTTCTTTAGCATGAGGGGCTTTTCCATCACAGCAGTGAGGCAAAAAAAATGCCAGCCTTAGTAAGATGGGCCTCGTTCCTTAGCAGAACAATTTTTTTATGAAGCTGCCTTTTCTATCAGAAGACTGTGCTGAGTGACTGAGGAGACCTAGATTCATCTTTTCTAACAAATCTTCTTAGGTATTTCTAAGAAATATCACAGTGGTCTAGACATTCAGATACTTCCAGAAGGGTGAACTAGTAAAGCATTATGCAGACATTTTTTTCAGGGCAGACCATACATAATAAGTTTTCCATCTTTGGAAAAAATTTTAGCTGACTGAGCAGTACACATGCATGTGCATGCCCATGAACTTACACTATTTTCAGTATCAAGACCATCTTCAAGCAATTTCTCACTCTTATAATGCATTTATCTTATGTAAAACAGATGCATGTCTTTGGGGTAGGCTTTTGTCTTTTAGTCTTAGATTGTGAATACCCCTTTTAATTAAAACGGGAAATACAAATTTCCTCATTTAGTTCCAAGCCTGAAGCCCACTAGCAGAAGCAGCCATCTGCAGATTCAGCTGGAACCCTTTCAGCATCCCACAATAAGTCTGCTGGTTAAATTAAGGATCTTTGGACAGCGCAGCTCCACTGAGCTGTGCCCTTGTACACCAGCTGGAGCAAAGCTGAACTAGTAGTACTGTATCCATCCTGAGTCCTGAAACCCCATCTCCAACTGGAGTTAAACAGTTACATTATTGCTATTTAAATGCTGCATAGCTGATGGTAATACCAGCCTTGTTGGCAACGCCTTTTAAAGTCTCTGCTCTGTGCTGTGCCTGGTGGGATGAAGAACAACTAAGTGAGGAAAGCAGCAAACATTGCAAATAGAGATTATCAAACTGCACAAGAGGCAAACCAGGGGAGGACACCTTATTATCCATAATGCAAAATAATTCAGTCCTAACTTTCTCAGTAAAATACATAGTTTTTTAAAAGTCTATTTTTTTCTTCACGTACCCAAATGAAGGCGGAAGCAGTCATTTCCTTTCCCGATGATGGAAGTGATACCAACTCTTATGTCAGTATTAAGTGAACTTCCTCCCATCCATTTCTGTCGAGTTAATGTCATCTGACTCAAATGCAATTATTAAAAGTGGGCTGTTCGGTTCCAACAAACTAAAGGCTTGCAAGTTTATAGGTACAATTTCTTCAGGCCCCTCCTACGGGTGACCAGATAGGGTGTCTATTGAATGAACTCAAAGAAACACAGTTTCACACCTGTCAGGCCTAGATTAATATCCCTGCTAATTGCACTTTAAGAACGGCCAATTAGTTCTAGTTATAGAAGCTTTCATGAGTAAGGGGGAGAAGCAGCCTGTTATCACCATCAGGACTCATTGTTCCCCTGAATAGATTTGTGTCCCAAACTGCGCGTGCCTCAGCGGTTTGACTGGAAGCCCTGCTGCACACCACTGCAATGACGCCTTTATCCCAGCCGCAAACCCGCTTTAATGATGATAGAGACAGCTGAGGTGACCATAAACATAAAGGAAAATAAACTAGTGCTTTGCTGAAATTACAAAGCCAGAAGCCATTTGCAAGCTACAAGCGGTTTGCTGAAATTTCTTAGTAATCCAGACTTATTTTCTTGTTTAAGATGAAATCTTGTTTTTGCTTTAAATTGACAGTACTTTGTAGTAAAACACTTGCTCCAGCAAGGAAAAAAATGTCCAGTAATGTGGCTGAATTTGCAAAAGGCTGATAAGTGAAGTTGTGGCCTTGAAGTGGCAGCCTAAAGAGTGACACTGCAGTGCCAACACCACCGGTGGGACACTTGAAAACAAACCAGGGACCAAGGGTTAGTCCAGCCATTGGAACGTGACAGGAAGGCTAGTTAATAAACACCAGCTAACCCCCTCAATTACAGCAATAAATTGTTCAATTGGTTAAATGTCCACAGGTTCTGCCCCAAACACCTCTGTGAACTGTTTAATTAGCAAACTCTTGCATCACTGGACAATCAGATCCTGGTGAGCATGGGTGACGCTCCGTCCGGGGGAGTGAAGGGCGCTGGTGGCCCACAGAGCTCGACTTTGCAGGGCTTGGCTCTGAACCACGCAACCTGCTATGTTCTAACAGCTCTGGAGATTATTCCTTCAGTGACACCTATTTCTTTTTTAAAAAAATTAATACTGTGAGGGCAAAATACAGCTTGGTTGCCATTCTTTCTACATCAGTTTTCTGCATTTCGATAAGAAGCCCTACAAATTACAGCTTCTCACCTGCCGCAAGATTAGATAACTGTGCGCGCGAGACGGGTTATGCAGCACACGAGATACCGAGTACCTGGAAACTGCATGTGGTACAAAACAGACCTGCAGATTAAAAGTCAGCAAGCCTATTTTTCGAAAATGTTTAACACGCTGAATTTGGAATTATCTTACCAAGAGTTAAGAACGTTTGAAACATTGCAAAATAATTTATCATTAAGATTACTGCTGGCTATCAAGAGTGTTTAGAGAATATTCATGAGGCATATGACACAAAAGCATTAAAAAATCCTGATACAAAACCAAGTTTGTGGTAGAAGCTATTTTACAAAACAAACAAACAAACAAACAAACAAAAAAACCCCACCAAACAACCCCCCCCCAACCAATCATTATTTCTCCTGTATAAAGCAACAAGTTTAAGTTGATCACTGAGCATGAGTTCATAGTTAAACACTCATATAAGTTGCCTTCACTGGACTTTTAATCACTAAAAAACCACTGATAGTACATATTCTCTTACTAACTAAAAGCCACACACTGATGCAGTGGAAAAAAGTGTCTGGCTTTTAAAAATGTCTGTATTAATAAGATCCATTTACCAGGAATTTCATGTCTGAAAAACAACTAGACAAAGGAGATAAGTACTATTTATAATGTTTAGACATTGAGGAGAAATTGCATTTCCCTGATGAAGTTTTCTTAATGAACTAAACCCAAGGTAAATTTATCACAGTTGGGAATAAAAATGCGTACAGTGTTTGCCTGTGGAAAGCTGCAAGTGATTGCTCCCTGTCTCTAGCAATCTTTGGAAAATGGCTTTAGGCAAAAATGTTCATTTAGAACTAATTTTTAAATAACATTGAAGAAATCTACTATTTTGCACTTCTGCCTGAGAGCTTGAGCCTGGAACCTCAAAGGATAGCCAAAAAACACACAGGCAATTCTGTTTATTGGGGAAGGATGTGGTTGGACTATGCCCTATCCTCCGCTTTGAAAAAATGCGTGAGTCATCGAACTAAACTCAGGATGCTCCTGGCTGAACTTGGGGGCTCCTGGGATTCGTCTCCTGAATATTGTGTTCTCCTACTGAGCCACCCGGAGAGCCTCAGCACCTAACTCAAGCTCGAAGATCCTCCTCCAGGTAGGTACCAGACGGGTCCACATCCACTCTGGGAAACCTGTTAGGTTCAGCCTCGTTACTGCCTCACGTTTAGGGACATAAATGGTCTTATTTGATTTAACATGCACATCTTGCACAGCTAAGCAAAGCAAACTCTTTAAATTCGGGTTCACAGGAAGATTTCTGTTGACTTCAGTTGTCACTGGGTCAATCTTGTGCAGAACGATTTGAATGCAAATTTTAATCTTTCTGTTGCCAGATCCCGCATAGAAAAAATACTGCAGAGACCCTTTACTGCTAACAAATGAAGTCAGTCACCTCACGTTTGTGCGTAGTGCTTAATGTTAAAGAAAATTTTCTGTTAAACTGGTGTTTTAAAAGCTGTTCTGTTAAAAGTTGTTTACTGACTGCTGCTGAATCCAGGGGTTTAATGTCTGTGCCGCTGGAGTGGACAATGTAGAACTACTCTGGGTTTTCTTTTCTTCTTTTTCTCTCCACACTTAACCCCCCCTCCTTTTTTTTTTTCCTCCCCCCCGCGCTTTTTTCTATTTTCCTTCTAGTTTTGTAGTACTAAGCGAATTAACATCTCTGAAGTCTCAGGGTCTCAGGACAGGCTTTCAGGCGACACCGATTAGCACAGCCTCGCTGAATTAAACAGACTGAAACAATTCAGGCCATTGACAATCCACGGGGGCAGGGTGGGGAGAAACTGCAAATTAGGAAAAGAATAGAGGACACAATACCAGCACTGATGTCCTGGCACACAGGCTTTTATTCTAGAGATAGTTTACAAGCAGTTCGTAACCTTTGGACTCCAGACAGTCTGTAGAACCAACAAGAGGAGGTTCAAGATTTGGTCTGAACTTTCCATCCAGCCCCAGCAGTGTCAATATTTGGAGGATGCACAGGAACTCATAAAGTCTCCATAAAATGGATGTTAATGAAACAAAACACCCCCCACCCCCCCCGAAATTTGTATTCATTAAGTCTTTTTAGACTTTGTCACTTTAAGCCTAGAAGGTATTAAGGAGATAAAAATTTATAACTTTGCTGTGCTTAAAAGAGGAGTTTCCCAGCAATAAATCTAATGCATTTTTGTTTAACAAATCTGGAGTTCAAAAACTGCTTCTCATTCCACGTTCCTAACTTCTGATTTGCTTCAAAAATTTTGATTTATAAGTGTAAACTTTTTGCAGTTAATAGAATATCTCCTAGAAATGGTGCAAGTGTGATTTTTCTGCCAAAGAAAAAAGTGCCTGGAGAATTCACAAATCAAAATCACCTACGTTCCAGGCCCATCAATATTTCATTGATCCGTTTAAAGTATGTTAATCTTTCTTTGATTCTGTATTATAAATCAATTCAGTTATCATATCAAACCATACTCTGTCAAGAGAAAATTATTTAAATAAAATAGCAAATTAAGGTTTTGTTCTTTGATAGTAATTTTAAAAGACTAAATTAAAAAAAATACAGATATATATTTTATTTTGTGAATGAAAGATGCTTAAAGTAATCATTATGTATGCCAGAGACTTTCATTTCATGCTAACTAGGAAGTGACATTTACTATTAACTTGGTTGACAGAGCTTTTGTGCAACGAAAGTCAAATGAAGTATACTGTTAATAAATAACACAAAACTAGAGGAAAAAGAGTTGTCTTTTAAATCTCTCATCATTTTGTTTCTTGTCACATGTTTAATGCTCTAAGTCACAGGGAACTCAATTGAATTAAATGTACTTACAGCGGTGCAAGAGTAACCTAAATGAACAGGGAACTGAATGCCCAACAATATTTTAACAGAGAATTTTTATCTGATCAAAAATACCTTCAATGCATCAAAATGTAAACTTCTGTCCTGAACAGAGGCTTCTGTTGTAAGCAATAGATGCTATACCGTTAAAAATCGATCACTTTATACAAAACTAGCTTGCTTTTTAGATGTGGATCATTCATCAAGTGAGGAAAAATTAGTCTGAAAAAATAACCACAGAGACAATTTCTGATGTAGTTAATGTATCTCCTACTAGTCAGGATCAAAAAATGAAATACCAACTTACTCTGCCCATAACTGTGAAAAAGTGAAACACACTGGTTTTGCTCTAGATATGATTTTAAAGCCTTCAGTGCTCAGTTCTGGATTTCCGCATGTAGGAACAAATAATTTGCTTATTCTCGAAAAAACCCTGGTTTTCATATTTCAAATGTATAGAGGGGAATTTGTATTTGTCATTAAAAAAACAAAAACAAAATCTCAAACAAACCCACACTATTACAACTGATCCAGAACCAGCAGTTTTTAAACAGTTCAGATTTAAGATACTAACTCAACACATTTTATAAGCCAAGATGATTAATCAAGATGATCATACAATGCTATCATTGCAGGAACTATGCTTGGGTGAGAGGAGTCTCACATACACAAAATGTAGATTTATGCCTCATGAAATTTCAGAAAACAAGACTGTTACCCCATATGCCTAATGACAAGCAATTTCCATGAAGTTTTCAAAGCCCCCAGCATACAAGATCCACAGTTTTGACTCACCTTATCTATTAAGTTTTGCCTTGTACAGAGAGCTCAAAGTTTCAGCACTATCTTGTCCCTTCATTCTCCATACAGAGTATCTCCACACTGGAATCTCCTGCATAAAGCATGATCTTGCCTGTTTCTCTCCCCTTTCTCAAAGCATTAGCACAAAGTTACGCCAGCTATCCTGGGAGGCTTTACACTGCGTCAAGCACCTGTTCCAACCACAGGCAGTTAAAAAATCAAAATAACAGCTGAGTTGAGGTCAGCCACCCTACACACTTCAGAACATACTCAGAGACCCTACTACCCTCACCCCTCCTGTCTTGATTTGAAAACAGCAGCTCTGGGAACGTGATGCCTTCCTTCCCTTCCCTGTTTGAGCAGGCAGTGAAAGCTCTCCTGCTGTCTTCTACTCCTAGGAACAGAGCTTTCGTCTCCAACCTGAAGCAGGTTGTCTGCAGAAATAAGACAACGCATCCCACACTGATAGCGTTTGTTTAAGGAACACCGGTTCAGCAGAGCCAGTTAACCATTAGCTAGCACCCATACAGGTCATATTACACTCTCTGTGCATACTTGCTGAGGTATCCTTACATGTTGAAGACAAGCACTTGGGTCAATCAGTCTTCTCTGAGCATCACTACAGGGTAACACCAACACAGAACATCATGATGAACACTGAACCAGCTCCAGGCACAAACTCCATGTTTGTAGAAAAGATGGTTGTCAAATACCACACTTAAACCGCTCAAATGTTTATTGCCAATTCCCAAAACTGCTCAGAAGGTATTCACAGGCACTAAAAATTCACACTAGATGTTTGCAGACTTAACAGACATCCCTAAAACTGGTCCATGCAAACGTTCCCCTACATTGATCCATAACCTGCTCAACTCTACAGGCTGAAAACAGCAGCTGTCTTCCTAAAAAATAATGCAAAGTTACCACACTTCTTCAAATATTTTTTTTTCCTAGAGTCTCACAAGTTAATTATGCTGGTCAGAAAACTACTTAGTGCTGCCATTATTTTGTATCAACCTAAATCTTGACAAAAATTTCAGCTGCAACAATATTGTATCACACGAATCACTTCGTCAAGCCCAAAGCACGGGATTTATTACTATGGACTTTTATTATTAGAAAACCTTCGACAAGGCACAAGCAAGAACACTGTGCCAGGCATTATGACAATGTGCGGAAATAAACCTCACCAGCTCGAAGAGTTTGAAAGAAGGCAAGTTGCATTACCTTCACTTCACAGGACAGAGTGTGTGTTGAGGCTTAGAAAGATTAAGCCCCTTCTCCTGCAACTTCAGACTTAGCATGGCAGCTATTAACATTATAGAACTTTTCATGCATGCCAGGGCTCACCAGGATCAGGACTGAAGCACAAAGGAATGTCAGTGTCCAGTAATTTAGCCTGAAACAGACATAGGAACAGAACGCACATCTCTCCTATGTCTTACCCACAATTTTAGCAACCCCAGCTTTACCCCTTTTTACACCTATACACCCCTTTTCTTGTGACAGTTGGTGCTACCCTGTTCCTGGTTTATATTAATTCAAGATCCAAATCTAGTGTGTAGCTTTTCAATCTTCGTAGCACAAATAAGATTAATTTTTAATTTTAAGGCCCTGATTCAGCAAAACATTCAACTACATGCTTAATTCTATCCCTATTCAGTAAAGTACTTAAGTATTTGCTTAATTCTCATTTACTCTGCTGAGACTTGAACATGTGCTTAAAGATAAGCCTCTTCTTAAGTACTTTGCTGAACTAGGGCCTAAACTGTGACCTAGGAGCCAGGAAGAAAAGAAAAAAAATAGATCAATAATATCCAGGGTTATATCCTCAAAATATTAGGTTAGCTGGCTGCAAAAGATGAAGAAAAAATAAAAATCACTTTGATTCAAGTAGTACATACAGCTAGTACAGCTGTTGCATTGGAAGAAACAAGTCTTAGAAAATCTTACTAAAATATATATCTTAAAAAATTCCTTCTTGTTGCCCATTTATATCTACAAATATGCCTTGCAGCAAAGTGTTGAACCTACCACTCAGTCTCAGTTCCATGACTGGAACCTTGAAGTTTTTCAAGCTAAGTACCTGCCGATTAGGAAAGAAAAGAAAATTTAGAGCAGAATCCAATTTAATAAGTACAGTTGAATAGAATTTAGTTGTGCGTTAAGAGATAATTAATGGAGAAATTGGGAAGATGCAAGGGAAGAACTCCATCGTAAAAGCAACAAGAAGGAAAAAAGATAGACTCTGGTACTGCACTAGAAGAACTGCCAGAGTTTAGTCACAATCAACAGAAACCAGGTTTATTACACCGTGTGATACATTTTCTTGCTAAAAGGTCTCATCATGGGTGGATCCTTGGGCCAGTGTGGAGATAATACAAGATCAGTATCAAAGAAGCCCTTGGCAGGTAGGGGAAAATATATCTAAACGTCTAAGTTTAGGCTTAGATAGCAGAGAAGGCAAAATATTATTACTANNNCGAACACCCCCTTAAGTACAGAACTCCCGCGGGCTACATTCAAAGTGACCAAAAGAGGGCAAATATATTGGCTAGTGGCTTATTTCTATCTGTCTGTCCTATCCTTATCACCATGAATCATTCCATAAAGCATCTTCCTCCAGCTGTAAGATCCTAAACTGACCAAACATACTCTTTTTACTGCAGGCTCACTGTTCAAATTAAAGCTACCTTGCCTGCTTCAAGGATATTGGTATCAATTCAACTGACATGGCCAGAAAGTACTGGGAAGGTGTAAGTCAGGAAGAGCATCTGCAGATGGAACTTACATCCTATTTCTTCCAACAATCTATTATTTCCTGGCAAAAAGTCTGGTGAAGCCCAAGTACTTAAACCGGATGCATGTTTCTAAACTGTAGAAAGATGCTTTCATTAGGTTTGTGCCCACGCAAAAGGAACTCAATGCTGCAGATGGGTTCCACCCTTGGAGAAGCTGACCCATTGGCATTTTGCCAGGAGAACAGTCCCTCTCACAAATAAAGACCAAATACGTGTCACTGACAGGTCTTCTGTTGGCAAGTCTTTCATGTCAGCTGCTGCTGCTGCTCTTCCTTCAGGAACTGCATTTCCTCTGCAGTTGGAGTCCCCGTTTTCATCTACCTTTTGATTTCTAGCTAACAGGAATGCTATTTAATCTTTACAATTCCTAACTTACACATATGCTTAGCTTCATGTACTGTGAATGGTTCCACCGAAGCCTGAATTATGGCACATAAAGCTAAAACATATGCCTGAGCGCCTGCAGGATCGGGGCCCGAAAAATGGAGTATTTGCTAGCTATTTCCCTTTTGATGGATCCATTCCACTATAACGACGGATAAAAGTGTTTATTAAAATCTTTGAAGATGAGAGGTACTCCGTAAGTACATGTGTGGGGTAGGGGAAGTGGAAAGACCTGAAGACACAGATTGCACTGGCTGCCCTGATGTTTGCCATAGAAACCACACATCATTATTAGCAGCTGCAGGATTAAGAAGCTTACAAGGTTGAGGTAGTTCCTCATATTTTGGACAAGCACAGCCAGATAGCAGAGGGTGCGGTTTCTCAGCGCCCACCTCAGTTCAGTCCGGAAAAGGAAGATGCCTCACGTGGACACACCACCCCTTGGAAGGCTCTGCTGTAGCAACACCCATGCTCAGCATCAAATTGCACAGTCACCCCTCTCACCATGGCCTCTCTCTCCAACCCATGGCCAATGGAGAACGCAGAGGATGGCGAAGGGTTGGGAAAGGTCTAATCTGTATTCCCACTGCTCAGGAGGGTAGGGAAGGTCACCCGGCACTCCCCTTTGATCATGCACAGGACCAGGTACCTGCTGCCCCTCCTGAGCTGCCGG
Organism: Mystacornis crossleyi; assembly: GCA_013400655.1. Classification (NCBI taxonomy): domain Eukaryota; kingdom Metazoa; phylum Chordata; class Aves; order Passeriformes; family Timaliidae; genus Mystacornis; species Mystacornis crossleyi. The sequence goes on from VYZQ01060492.1 coordinate 41,785, forward strand.
GCCTGTGGAGGTATAAAATATTTCCTAACAAAAAGAAACTGGATCACTTGCCTGGGGGAGCCATAATGTTTATTCTGATGACAATGAAAGATTGCTTTGATCCCCCCAGCAGCCACACATCTCTGATTGCAAGCAGCAAGCTCACCTCAACACACTTACAATGTATGTAGCAGCCTCCTTCCTCCCACCAGGCTGGATGTCAGGCTAATCAGTTTGATCTGACAGATTTTAATTAAATTAATTAAGATCTTTCTGAATGGACTTGATTAGTGTTCCACAGAGGAATCCCCCATGAAAAGGAACACTGTCACTAAAAGCAGTAATGTTTTCTCCTCTCATAATGAGAAGTTTATTGGGTTGTTATTGTATTTTTTACACCATTAATAAAAGCACTTTGTAAACGCATAGCATATGATGGGTTTTGACACCCTGTTATATTAAATTAACAATAGTCTTCTACACACAAAGAAAAGATTTTCATGTCCTCCTTCAACCAATTTGGTTACTGCCAAATCCAGCATTTCAAATAAGATGACTTAATCTGATTTAAACAGAAATATGCAAAATTGAGACACAAAACAATCCTGATCACTTCCAATCAATCTTCACAGAGCAGCTTCTTATACAAATACTGGAAACTCAGCATGTGCAAAAAGGAGATGTTGCTAACACTGAGAGGCCACCTTGTTGCCTGCACTGGCTTGTGCAAGAACCAAGACCACTTTTGTTCCACCAGACTTGACTAAGATTGTAATTGGCATCATTTTCAACGGGTTCTGTATGGACAACCCCCCCTTCTATCCATACAGACGCACCAGCACGACCAAGCTAGAAGGCGTCACCTTGTTCTCCACACCACGTCTGTGATCTGCTTGCCTGGGATCTGCAAAAGCTCTGGGGCTGAAAATCCCCTGGTACTGGTAAATGACAAGTGGCCACAGTCACAATGTCCACAAGAGATGTCCCACCAGCCAAGACAGGCACAGGGAAGTAGCAGGTCCTGCAGCCGGTAATGACCTCTGCTGTTTCACAGGCAGTCAAAAGGACTTGTGCTGCAGAAGCCTATTAAAAAGTGACATAGAATCCCAAGTTCACCAATAGAAAAGCTCATTGTACTCTATTTATAGTAAAGGCATCCTTGACTAGATGATAACCATTAAAATGCAGTTAATTCCTACAGCCAGCTTAAATTAAATGTACTTTGAAACATAAACTCACCTCTAAATATTTTTTTTCATTTTCCCGTGTATAGCAGGCAGAAAGTGGACTTCTCTACCCACTTTTTTTTATCTCCCATTTCTCCCCACTTTGTAGGTTTAGTTTAATAGCAAATGAAGCTTCCCAATAATTGCAAAGGATTTTGAATTCAACATGAGAGGAAGTAGCACTGATCTTGTTGTGACTGAAAGGAGCTCAGATACTGAAAGAAACACTACTTCATCCACCAACACTTCCTTTTTCCCTGAAGCCAGAGTGGTCATTCAAAATACTTTATCTGGAAGGGTCAAATGATGGTGAGTCCTATGAACTTTTTTTTCTGAGAAAGGCTGAACAGGGGAAGGGAACTCTGAGGTGGGAAGAGAATGTATTTGAAATGGAAGTCAAAATACAGGAGAGATAAAACCAACACTATGAAAAGGACAGAAAAAGGAGGCAAAAAGATTGAAGGCATAAGCTAGAGAGAGAAGATTAAGACACAAGGTACTCTGAGAGACAAACTGAATGAGATAAAACAAGAAATAAGGCTGATGTCCTCCAAAGAAAGAAAAGATCCTGAAAAAGTGAAAATTGTGTTAACAGGAAATTGTCTTATAGAATAAGAAAGGGGGAAGAAGAAAAAGAAAGGATCGTTTTAATTTTTAATCCATGACCACTCTTTGATTTTATTTATTTTTCATTTTTTCAACATGTCTGTTACGCTATACATGTCACAAGAAAATCTTGTGCTCTGATAAGTCAGACCCCATTTACCACAGTGTTTCAACAAACAAATGCTATTCCAGCTTATCTGCAGGTTAGTCTGAATCCAGCAGACCCAAATGCATTTTCTGGTGTTATTTTGATTAGTCTCATGGCTTTCTGAAGTTCAAATTCATTTATTCTGAGCGTGAGCCAATAACTAAAGTCTTTTCATTGTACTGAGATTAGATTCACATGTCTGTGTACAAATTCCATTCTCAAAAACATACCTGGTTGCAGCATCTGTTGCTGTTTTATTCTCATGACCACACTCAGACAAGAAATAGAAATTGGCTAGAGCATAATTCTGTCAAGCAATTTCAACAGAAACATCTATTTTGAGACATTTTGGGCTGTTTTATAAATGCTTCAAGGGAAAAAAGGCAGATAAACAAAGAGGCATAGATTTGCCTTTGTCAGAAACAGAAAAAAGGGTTTTCTTTAATAAATTTTATAAAGAAAGGTAAGTTGCAATAAAAAAGAGACAACTAAGAAGAAAAAAGAATTCAGTGCGACTGACCTTCAAGTTCCCTCTGCTCTTTCATTAACTGTCCACTGAGGTGATCCCTGGCCAAATACGGGCAATTCAGAGCCTGTCATTGAATTACAAGATGAATTAGGGACTGCTGCCACAAATTTACAGCTACCAAGGCCTCTGTTGATTACTTTTTCCCAGACTTGAAAGTAATTTCACTGGAAACACTTTTAACGTGGCCCCAAGATCAGCATCCCGACAAATGAGGAACGGGAATAACACTTTTCCCTTCCAATTATCGGGTGATTTTTTCCTACACTGTGATTTGTACACAAATGGACATAATTTAAGCCAGTGTGACATGAAAGTGCCAGCTCTAACATGGATTGTTTGCCTCCTGAAAAACTTCCCAGAGAAACCTGAGTTTTCAATTCCCTTGTGGAAAGGTGACTCCTGTATTTTTTTCTTTAATTTCTGACTTGCAGAGATTATTAAATAACTACAATTATCAGCCTGAACAATTACTGACTCACCGCACAATCAATTGGAGAGCTAATGTAGTAGAAACTGTACACAGATAGCTCACTACAGGTGAGTAACTTCACATGCATGAGTCGTGTCGCTGCACTCGGTGGCATAACTCATGTGCATAACTATTTGCAAAACCGGGGCCTCAGATTGTAAACTCACTGAAGCAGAAACCAGATCTTATCTGCCTGTAAAGCACCTGGCAGTGCACCTATCTTTGCCACTACATAAATTAATTATCATTAGCATCTGAATTTTGTCAGTTCCAGCATTCTCCTCCAACCTCAAACACTGAATTTCTTGCCAGAGAAGTGTTGGTGCACAGTAGATGATAGTAATATGTATGCGAATACTTAACTATTCTGGCATTTAATGTAGAGCTATTTAAAAGATTTCAATACAAGATGAACATGTGTAAGGCATCTGAAAAGCTGCTAAGGTCCGAGGCCTGGGTGGGGTAAGGGAAAACTTTAAAGGTAAAAAATATACTGAATTGAAATCTTGAAATGCTTTGACCTTTAAATGGAACCTTCCTCCCCTCCTGAGGTTTAAGATAAGTTCAGCAAACAAAATTTCACCCTGGGCTTGACACATAATCTGCTAAATTACTGAAGAAATAAACAAACGGTTTTTCCTTTAAAAAAATTCAACATAATTTCAAAAGAAAGACAGACACCAATTTTTTAAACTTCTGGTGATAGTTTCTACGTACAAGCCTACCTACAGTGTAAAGTCTTTAGATTTTAACAGGAAATACACACTTAAAAGACAGAAACAGTTGTGAAATAGCACCTTGAAGATAAGGAACTCTGAACAAGATGACTTTTGGTCATCTGAAGAAAAGAATAGTCATCTTCCTTAATCATTTCAGACTGATTGCTTCAGTTTGGTAATCTCACATTTCAATAGGTTTTTACTGCTGAACCTACAGAAACCGGGAGGGGGACAGGAGGGGATGGGAAAGGACAGGACTGGAAGTGCCGGTCAGTTCACTCAACCCTTCCAGTGGCTAAAAACCCCAACCAAATCAAAAACACCTTACACAAACCAATCATAACTATGAACAAGTAAGTTAAAATGGGGAAAAAAAACAAACAAACAAACAAACAAAAAAAACCCACCCCAAAGTCAATCTTGTGCTATGCAGTTCTTTTTCTCCGTGGAAAAAAACATGAAGGGAGTGTTTTCGTGTTTGATGGTTTCCTGTTAAGTAAGTCTTATTCAAGACAGCAGCTGGTTTTGGTGCATGTGTGGGTATTCAGTGCTGCTCTTTCTCCTCTGCCTTCTCTTTTGACTTTCTAGTCTTTACTAGTGGGCTATTTAGCTCCTTCAACAACACAATATACTCCAGTGAACAGTGAAAGCTACTGCATGTTCATCAAACCAAAACTGAACTGAAATTGAGAAAAACAAACAAAACCAATAAAAAATATGAAAGGATTTAGCTCTTCACTCATTTGTTTAGGCAAGACAGAAATCCAATCTTATGAATCCCATGCCAGCAAATATATTATAACTGTAGTCACAAAGACTCTGATTAACTTCCATATTATACAAAAAATATTGTCCCATTAAAATGAAAAAAGAAAGTGCATTATTTTCTATTCTAGTCTGAGACCTGCTTAGATATGTATAGACAACCAAGAACTCTTTACCTGCTGCCTTATGACACCACTATTTAAAAGCTTTTTTTCTTTTATTGTCCCCAAAATCACAAAAGCTCCACAAGTCAGTTTCTGGTAACACACATTTCTTCGAATTCTTAGTTGGGTCCATAAAAAAAAGCCTTGAAGAAATTTTGGCATTTTTGCAGGAGTGCGATGCCAAATCCTACCATGTATAGCAGTACTTTAATCAAAGAAAGAAGCATGTTTTTCATGTCGATGTCAAAAAGGGAAGGAATACCAAATTAAATTTGTCCCAAAAAGAATTACAGAAATGAGTGTATGATTAAAACACAAACAATGACAATGAAATCTGATCTGTTCGGAATCTTTACCTCTTTCCCTGCTTGTGTTGTGTAAGAGAAAACTGAATACACTCATGGTATCTCATCCCAGAGAAAAGAGTCTCTCTTCACACAACATACACCACTTTGCATCTAATAATTATGTACGTGTGAAAAAAAAAAAGAAAAAAGGATTTCTCTCGGAAGAGTGACAAAAGGTACAGCTGATAACTTGACGACAAAAGCACTTCCTTAAACTGTGCATCATCTTGAAGGCTTCACCCACCTCAAGAAGCCATCCTTGGTGGCAGCTACTTACACAGCCCTTTCTTCACGTGGAAAACAGTAAGTGGAAACCTCACCTTGGATGTAGGTCAGGGCATCAAGTATAGTCTGCTGGTCAGTGCCTACGGCAGGCGTGAACAAGGGCCGGCTGGCCGCTTTCACACTGAGACCTGCGCCAATAGTTCAGAGTCTTTATGAAGTGAGAAAGTAGAGCAGAAGCTCAGAGAGTACATCTTTTAAGCAGGATATTTAGGAGCCTCTGCAATCCTTTTACCAGACACACAAATGCAACCTCGGCTGCTTGCGGCTTTTTTTTCCCCCCTCTCCACTCTAAAAATACTAACCCTTCTTCTGAACTGGTTGGAAGGGACTGGCGAAGGGGTGGAGTAAGGGAAATCAGTGCACAAGTCACCTTTCAGCCACCTATGACATCAGCCTGCTGCCCTGATTCCTTCATTAATACCTTTGAGCTGAAAACAATGGGCCTACCATTAAGCACCACACAGTTCGAGATAAGAAAGCCCTAAGCAGATAATAATCGGTGCATTTAGCTGGATTTCAAACATTCAGCTGCTTAATCATTTCTTCCTCACTGCATGTTACCCAAACACACGGGGAATGCTTTGGACGCCTTGGGCTAAGGAAGAAGGAGCTGGGGTGTGGGGAAGAGGAGGGAGAGAACGGAGCCACAGGATGGGGACTGGGGGGGAAGAGGGGGATTTCATTGGCAATCCTCTCCCTGGGAAATGAAAACATTTCTTAATTGCCATTAGGGAAATAGGTTAAATACAGGCTTGGTAAGCTGCTAAGGGCTGGCTAACAGATTAGAGGGGATGGTTGTTGAAGTATACTCATTTCCATTATATGACAAAGCAGGGAATTTTTATTTTCTTAATAGTCTTCAGAGACTGTTCCTGTCAGGCACTGGGTGTGAGACTGCTAGTTAGATTTTAACTAGTCACCCTTCAGCTGACGAAATGAGGCCCAGTTCCGTGGCCCTGAAGTGACTGCTTTCCTGTTTCATCCAAGGAAACAGAAACTGCAGGACATGCTGACGGGGAAGGTATGGTAACACCTGCCAGCTTTGCTCACACAAAATAACAATGAGTAATCGCAGAATCAGAGAAACTAAAGGCATGATGCAGCATACCTGTCACACAGGAGGAGGGGTAAAAAACACCTCAGGATCCCCAAACATTGAACAGACTCACAAGCTGAGCTCAGGCTTAACAGCAGTCCTGTCAGGGCTGAGCAGCTCCTCACCTCTGAAACCTTGGGGCCCACGGTGGGAAGAGTGTGAGCAACTGTAAAATCTCAGATGCCACTGCCTGACTGCGAAGATCCTCAAAGCCCTCTCCTTCCCCAGGTTCTGCCAAGGCACCTCCTTCTTGCGGGTGCCCTTCCTCCTCTCTTGTAAGTTCCTCAAAAGCCGCATCTCTAGCTTATAATGAGGATGATAAAGTTTTTAGCAAACTGAGCCGGAGCAAACGGAAATCAAGTTTTCTTGTAAATGGGCACAGCCTTTACTCATCCACAAAACTAAAAAGCAGCTACAGGCGGTACACACAACAAAGCTGAGACACCATCCTGTAATCCTTCGTCATGCAAAACTCCCTGGGGCATGAGTGGGAGTTTTATCTGAGTAAGTTCTGAGTTTTTTTAAGGAAAGTCTTTGTTCTGGGTCTCCCTGAAGCCAATATACTGAACTATTCAAACGGCCATGGATTGGCAGGTGAAGTCGACAGGGGGTCATTTGAAGAACAAGTTTCTGGCAGCGATGCTGGTTTAAAGCAGTTGCTGCCACCTCCCTCTTTCTACCCGCTGACATATTTACCTTTCTCCACCCCGGTCTTCTCCAGTGATAAAGACACAAGGATTTGTACAGCTGTGAGCAAAATGGACCAAGGAACTACTCTGGCTGTAAACTACTCTGTCTGGGAACTCCTCCACAAGTTTTAACTTACGCTTATAAACAATTCCCAGCCAGGGAACACTATGGCCATGATTTAACAAACAAGGAGCAGGGACACACAGGCTACGGACATGGCTGCAACCATTCTGTGCCACTGCCGACTACTCACCCAGGAGGGCCTATGTCACACATACCAGCACCACTCAGACTCCTTTACAGGGCTGCGTGCAAGTCACCGACTGGTAACAGCACCTGGTCTATCTTTAACACCCCAGCAGTGCCGAGGTACTGTCCAAAAGAATGCTGGATGAGTCAGGCCAAAGCTGCTAGCAACCCTCCCTAGCAGTGCAGTGTAGATATCCAGCACCTAAGGCTCCTGTGCCCAGTAGGCACAATCAGTCTCTGAGCTGCTTGGCTAGTGATTGTTAAAGGTGTTTTTTCTCCTCAGGGGAAAAAGAACAGCCTAGAATGATCTCCGTGACATATGATCTTTTGACATATCCACTGTGTATCCATCTGCATCATCAGACATCTCAACACCCTTTAAAGTCTGGTGCTAAGTGTCAGTTCCATCTATCTGACTAAATGTAAACTTCTCTGTTGCTGATGTCTGAAACAGATTGATAAATATGTTGTAACTGTTGGCTGGTTTTCTCCACGGACAGTAAAGGAAGCTCTGAGAGAACTGACTCAAACTCTGGCATGTGAAGATGGCTGAAAAACACGCCACCCCTGCTTCCTGCCCAGAATCATGCTGGAGGAAAAGCCCAGCCATGAAATTTATTTTGGATGTTCTCTCTTCCAAGTCAATGTGCTTGCCACAAGATGAGACCCAAAGCACACTAACCTGGATGTACAGACCGTGGAACAGCAACCACTTTGGTAACAAATGGTATTGAAGGGCGTTTGCTCAGCTGTGCCGCTATCACAGATTCAGCCAGCAAGAGCAGAAAGCCCATTCATTTACACAGCACCAGCCTCGCCTGTGTGTTTCACTTCGCTGGTAACTCCAAGGACCTCATTTGCATGGAGTGTATTTCCCAGGAACACACTGGATCTTGATCTGGTGTCAATAAGAAATGGATAAGCTCAGCATCTCCCTTGGTTCTTGCTTCCCTTTATCAGCTCTCATTCAGAAACGTTTGACTGTTTCCCATGCATAGAAATTATCTGTGAATTAAAATTAAACCCTGAGCTGGGTATTCTTCCCAGATGATCCAAGAATTGATAGGAATACATACATCAGGGCAACCAGGGAATTATGGTTATAGTATGGTTGTTCTAAAGAGCCTGGGACAGATCCTTCTCATCTGCCAATCATTTCAGGTCAGAAGTTTGTGTACATGGTTTGCCTGTGGCCACCAATTTAGTCACAGCCAATCTAAACCAGCCACAGCACTGCCCAAAAGGCAACCGAATAAGGAAAGTACGTTTCTATGCGGTGGCTGCACACAGTATCCTTAGGAACTGAATGCAGCCACTCTGACTGGGTGTGAGAAACACTGGTTTAGGTCCATGGAAATCAGTGGCAAGCTGAGAATGAGCCTTTTGTACGAAATTCTGTAATAACACTGAAATCTCTTTCTTAAAGAAGAATTAACAGTTTTCATTTATGCTGTGCTAGAGAGAGAACAGTGGGGAAGTAACAGAGGAGTGTACTCTTACCCCAGACTGACAAGACTTTTTTTTCAGCATAGGTACAGTTCAAGATGTGCACCCTTTATTTACATCTGGACATGTAAGGTAAGACTTACATGCAAGTGTAAGCCTTTCCAAACACATGACCATGCTATGGTGCAACCCCTCTTAGCAAACAGCGTACATTTATTTGTGTTCAAGACCATCTGAGTGCCTCTGAAAAGTACAATTCTTCTTCCCAATGAAGAAGAAAGATGCTATCTTAAGTGTCATAGAAAGTTAGCTAATGTGGTTTATTTCTGTCATTAAGGGAAGCAGCGGTACTGTTCCGAAGTACCAGTACAGTAGGAAAGTAGTGGATACACTGTGCTCAACATGAAGTACTTTCCTGTACAACCTAAGTAGCGTGCAGGTAATTTGTCTCTTTCTGCAAGTTATGACAAGTCCAGTGTCTCTGAACTCTACCTTTGGTTTAAGGCACTCGAATTCTCATTCCATAAACCCTCTAACACGCACATTCCTGTAATACAACAAATTCCTTTTCCCTGCTTATTGCATAGGCATTTATACGACATGTAAATATAGAAATAATATATCTGTATTCATGAATAGTCTCCAGAATAATATCATGGCAGAGGGTTACCCTTCAATAGCATAAAATTAGTAGGGTCAGTGGAAGAAGCAGCTTTGTGGTAAGCATGGGAACTATCGCTGCAAACACTCCTGATTCCTAAATATAAATAACTCCANACTCAATAGCAAGAAACTGTAACTAGATGAAGTCAAAGAGAAATAAATTTTAAAGATTAAATTTTATTTTAAATAAATTTAAAAGTGAACTGCCTGACACAGGGGGTTGTCTGCATTACTTAATGCCTTTAAAACAAGATTAAATGGCTTCCTAAAAATAAGCTTCAGCACATTCATTTAGGACATGACAACTGTGCAGGAATTACTGGGTGAACTTCTATTATTGATGTTCTGCTGAAGACAAAACCATGTGATCATAACAAATTTAGGCTTTAAATTACATAAACATGGGGA
>VYZQ01060492.1:54019-67010 GCA_013400655.1 Mystacornis crossleyi
TTTTTTTTTTTTTTTTCAAACCCTAGACAGTAACTTGCACAAGTGGGCCCAAGTATGGATTTTCTCAGTCAAAGGGGAATAGGAGGCTTTTCACTTTGCATACATCAGTCCCCATCTTGGAGACTCAGTCTCATGCACTCAGGAAAAGGAGCTGTTAAAATGTATTAATGAGCAAAATCAGGAACTACTATGTCCCCTTTGCACAGGGCTGAGCTACTGTCCTGCTCCAGCTACAACAACTGATGGATGAAGGAGTGCATGGTCGTTCAGATCACCTCTGTGTGTCTTCCTCAGGACTGCCAAACCTCCTTCACCTGGGACTCAACAAAACAACCTCATCCTATCCCAGATATGCCAACTCCAGCTATAACTCTTTTCTCCTTGAAACAGTCATCTCTTTTCAAAATTAAGGGCAGAAATATGGATCACATTTTCTCTTCTGTCTTCTTATTTCCTCCAGAATGAGCAAGCAGAGCCTATTTGTGAGATCCTGCTATCATGAGTCCCAAAGTTTGGACCAAGATAGAAACCTGTAGAGCAGATTTGTGAATGTCGTCCTGTTTCCAGAACATTCCTGTCTTCACCGTGAGTCTAAAAGAAGAGTGCAATTTGATTCATCACTCTGAAACAGTTCAAGATGATACAGCCATCCTTTTAATCCCAGCAGGTCAGTCAGTGAAGTCCACGAGAGCATCCAGTGCTTCTACTCTGCCAGTGCACCAATTTCTCAGGAGCACTATTGCCCATGAAAAATTTGAGTATCTGTTCAATTTCCAGACTTGGCCATAAGAAAACCTATTATCACTGTCACCCCTGCACCATCTGCATGGCTTCTGGAAAAAGCCAACTAATTAACGCTGCTAATTAGAGAGACAGACAGGGCCACTTTGCACCCTCTTGCCCCCTGCTTTCTCCTTTCCCAGTACAAAGGAGAGAAGAGGACACACCCGGAGCTGCCAGTGTGACCTCGGAAATGGGGCCCCTCTGCCACTGCAGGCACAGGAGAGACCATTCTGTACAGTTAAGGACAGCAGGTGCCCCTTAGATGTTTATGAGCACCTGCTATCCTTATATTTAAGGATTTAAACATCCTAATATTTAAGGATGTTGAGATGATATGTATCAGAGGAGGTGAGGAACAGAGTGTATTTACTAGAGTAAGTTTAGAAAACCTGCTTATCTACCATCAGCTTGTACTTCATGCAAGACCAGTGCTGTGAGCTCTTTGGAACTCAGCTGTGCCTATTACAAGATAGGCTTTTTTAAAAGCCTAGTGTTTCAAAAAAATTGTGATTTTGTGGGAATATCAGCTGTCATGAAAGAAAGAAAGAAATTAGGTGTCTAGTCCTGGTGACAAAGAAAGGCTGAAACTGAAATCTGTTAGCGCCAAGCCCGGAACTCAAAATACTATTTTCATAACCTGTGATTTTAGAGACAACTTCATGATCTGACTTACAGTTCTTGAAAGCTTGAGTTTGATAATATTGCAAGTGATAATCTAAACCCCCTATATTCTCTGAACTGATATAAATTTTTCTTGGCTTCTTTTGTAAGTAAAATATTTTGTCATAATACCGTAAGACAGAATAAACTCCTTTCTCCAACCTCTAGACCAATGCTTTGCTCTACACTGCATTTAGCAACTCGCTTCTAGTGAAGCCTGTGGTTTTCTGACAAAGTAGGTGCGCTGTGTCTGCTGTTAACGGTAAAAAAACCCAAACCCAAATGATAGAAAAATGAAGGCAAAGCAAATATGCAGTTTCAAGCTTCTCCTAAGCAAAAGCACATTAAAGAACTCAAGAGATAGAACATTAATTAGGATATATTTGAATTTTTTTTTTTTTTTAGTCCTTGCTGTTCTCTCTTGTCTCTCCTTTTGTCTGATGGGTATTTAAACTACCTAAGATGACCTATGGATTCAGATAACGAAAAGAACTGAGCAGTTTAGAAAAACAAACAAAGAAGGAAATTAAAAGCAAGTCCTCGGCACAGCTAATTCACTCTTCATTCTAAATGGTTACATATACCTCTAGTCTTTGTGAAAAGAGAGAAGAAAAGGTACTGCATTTAAAATAGAACAGTAAGAGTCATAAACTACAGTTTCAAAGAGCTTGGAAAAGAGAGGGAGATTTCACAGGAAGGTTGTTCTTTCTACTCTTACCAAAACTTTGCAGGCATCAGGAATACAAGAATCCAAAAATTATTTATTGTAACAAACCATTGTTCCGGTCATATCCATCAGTGGGTTAGTCAGATCCAAAGCCCTCTGTAATGAGAGTCTCTCTGTTGATTTCATGGCTTTGGATCCCGACCAATGTTTGTGCATTTCTTTCAAGGAACAGTTTTTCCAAATAAGCTGAGATTTTTTTGGAATTATTCCAAGGGCTACGTGACACTTTCAAGAGTTTATATTCATCCAAGTGACTCTGAGGAGCCAGTCCTCTGTTTTTTACATGGAAAAGGCTTGGCAGAGGGTGGGAGGGAATGAAAAGCACTGTATGAATCCATCTCGGCGTTTCTAGACCCTTCTTTGGAAGGTGTCCCTCAGATTTGATGTCACAGGCAAGGAAGGCAGCAGGACACTATCCCTTCCCTTCCTGTCAGCCTTTCCTGAGGAGCAACCACAAGCCACTAAATGGTTACAGAGAGGGAATCAGTCTCACTGTGCTCCTGAGGGATTTTTAGGGCTGGGGACTTGGCTAGTGCTACATTTGCTTCCCGTGTCCAGAGAGGGGCAGGTGGGAGTTTGCCTGCCACAGAGTGACTCCCAGGTGGGGTGAACCCAGCACCTTGCTGTCCTTTCTGCCTGCAGACCTGTGTTCAGAACGCCCACAGCATTAGGGGCACTGGCTTAGTGCGGCGATCCCGAACTACCACTGCAGCTCCCTGGGCACCGTACTTCTCCAGAGCTGCAAGTCATGCATTCCTCCAGTTGGCTTCTGGTGCCAAATTTTTCAGAAGTGCTGAATGTCTTAGACTGGAGTGGTCCTATGGTTGCCGGAGCTCGCATGGTAGCTGACAAGTCCTCAGCCAACACCAAGTCAGGGAGGGGAGGAAGAAAGGTGATGTAACATCCCCCAGTCTTTCACTTTCCCTGTGTGCTGAGAGTTTCAGAGCATGCACTCTGGGGCATGCTGTCTCTCAGCACTGAAAAATTGCATTTTCATCAGAATCTCTCTCTTTACTAGAAATAAAGGCCAGCACATGCCTCACCTTCCTCAGAAGAAATGTAAAGGTCTAAAGTCATTACATTTGCCTCCCCACAAAGCAATCTGGTAACTGCTGTAAAGCAGTTAGAAGCAAAAATTAAATACACATTCTCCCAGTCAGGGGGTGTAATTAGAGATATGGCTGAAGAACAGAAGTCCCACTCAATAGCTGCAAATACAATTTTTTAGTGCTTGGAAACCTCTGTGATATATTTAAAATAAATACTCAGCTACAAAAATAATGTTAATATTACAATTATGTGAAAAAATTCTTGGCAGACCTCTGGGATCTACCCAACTAACACTAGTACCAGAGTGCTTACAGATATATAATTAGCACAGCTTGAAACCATCAGTACAAATGTTGAGCAGCCTGAAAATTTTAGTTTTACAGCAGTACTTCTGCAGAGATGAAGTAATACCGTGATTTGTTACAGAAGCAGCCTGATAGAATAGCAGTGAAGACATAAAAACATCTTATTAATTAAGGCACTAACTTCTGCACTCCATTTTTCCTTCAGTGGACACAGAAAGGTATTCAGGTGGTCTTTATGCTCAGTATCCTGAGTTAGTTATGCATTTAACCTCCACTGAAATCAAACTGCTTTGCTAGTATGTGAGTGACTATATTTTGACCCTTGAGCAACTTTTTATAGCATTCACTTAACAAAGTTTCTGCCAAAAAGCCAGGCCAAAAAGTCCCACTGCACATGCAGCTAGCTAGATCTACCACATTTACATTAGCTACTCCAAGCAGAAAATAGTGTGTTCATAAAAAAAAACTAAAATTTTTTTAAAGATTCAACAAAAGCTGTTGCATAGACCTGCTCTTATTCACTTTGCGATTTTGACTGCCTCTTGCAAGCACTACTGTGAATACTCAAGAGCACTTTTTCAAATGAAAGAAAATCTGAGCATCTAGTGTCGGCAAGCCTTGTAAAGTCCATACATGTTTACACTTGGCATCAGATTACACACATTTGACTTCTTGATTTACTGAGCACACTTGTGTTTTCCCTTCTTTTGTCAAAAATAAAATACAGCTATTCTTAAGAGAAGTCTTTGTTTTTAAAAAGACCTAATTTGTACTGTATGTTAGGAGAGTTCACTTTTTGCCCCACCCAGAGAGAAGCCTGATTCAAATACCAGGGGGAAAAAAAAAACTCAGAAGAGGTTAATTTGGGTAATGGCAATGTCTGTTTGCAAGATGTAAAAAAGAGAAAGGCAGAGAAAGAAGACAGACAGTGAAGTCCTTGGACAGGTTTGGGGTTTTTTTGCTGCATCACAAAAGCAATTCTACTGAAATCTTACTCGGAACATCGCCTGAGTAAAAAAGAGAAACACAGTTCTTAAATTATTTTGTACTTTCCATGTAGAGGAACAGTCAGAACTGTATGGGGTTTTACGCCTTCTTAGTAGCCAGCTTATAAACAGTGCAGCTACCAGTCTTTCCATAGGAAAAACAGTGTTCTGTGGATGATAATAACATGACTAACTGCCTGAGCTTCAGAGGCATAGAAAGCCTTCTGCCTAAATAAGGTGTGACATCAGGCCATCTAACAGACAACTGGCGATTAATAAACATTAAACGAGAGTCAGGAATTGGACAACAATCTTACACAAGTGAAAAATTTGCACAAGTTTAGTTTTCTATTTCTTATTTCCGTGATTCTCCAAGAAGAATATTACATTAAATCAGATGAGAGGGAGGGGGTTTTATATGTACAATGTGTGTTAACAAGCCATCAAGTGGAGCATTGGTATATAAGTGTTTAAGAATCAAACTCATAAAGATAGCAGTAGCCACAACAAAGTGAAAAACTAGGTGAGACCTGAAATTTTCAACATGCTTTTATGGATTTTTACATGCAGGAAAAGGAAACTCATCCAAATGTAGAAATCAAGTCAAACAAAAACAGTTGTGTGATTTCCAGGTTAATTCAGGCATTGTCCTATCATTAATCATTATGCAAATGAAAAGCAAGATAAATCAAACACCATTTGTTCCTGCTAAAAATTTGAGAGAAAACCATAATCCAAACCGTTTTTTTCCAAATGTAACAAAGCAGAACTGCCTCAGAACATGGCTTGATGCCCTCTGCACACAGCCAACCTAAAACCAGCCCAAAATAAACCATTTATGAGCAAGTAAGCAAATAAAACACTCGGTTATGAATCCTACCATTTCTCTAAATTGCCTGACAAATGAGTATACTTTGCTCTGCTGCCATGGGCAATCCTACTGAATGTTTACAGTACTGGAGCCCTACTTATATTCCCCATCATCTAAACACAATATATTCATCTAGATGAAAAAAAAAAAAAAAANGTAAAATATCCTCCTGGGAATTGCTATTAAGCTGTGATTTGGGACCCCTACATTCAGTTTGAAGAGTTATTATTTAAACTCACAGGCTTCCACTGTAAATAGTTATCTCATGCTTTCTCAGAAATTCTCTTTGGGTTGTTAGAAATCTGCTTGGGCAGCAACCCCTACACTGGGGGGAAGCTGCAGCTTTGTTATTCATCACTTTTTCCTCATCTAGGAGATGTTAGACCAGTAGTATAGTATGGCATGCAAACACCTTGTCGAAACAGGGAAACCACATTTTAAATTATATATATTAGGGTTCATTGAATGAGTTTCAAAGAATTTTTCCCTTCTGTTTTATTAGATTTTGGAAAATAAACTGTGTGATATACTGATGAAATCCAAAATAGGAAGGTAACTACACTTGCTTGTTTATATGAAGGACAATCGTGTTTCTCCTTAGATTAGCAAAAGACACATAAATTTATTGTATAAGTTTTTTTTGTATTGCTAATGTGCAATCATTTTAGCAACTGAGCTGTGTACTTGAATTTTGAGATTCTGCTTGTCTGCTTTAATAACCACATTAATTATAGTTTTGCGCTGAATTCTCTGGAACACAGAGATGTTACAACTGTAGAAGAGCACACATCCTGAAGGAGCCTTCCTCATTGGGAATTTTGATGGGACACAAGGAAGAGTGGTCACAGAGCCTGTGAGCAAAAATCCCAAACCACTTAATATTTTTATTTAAACATTTTCAAACAGAGGTGTATTAACTGCACTTCTGAAGGGACGTCCTGAAAATGTGGATTCAACTTCTTAGAAGCCAGAGCTGCCACGGTACACGTTGCTGTGGTGGCTACTGCTTGGCCAACACCAGGCATCATTCCTAAATCACTGTAGTCTAGCACTATCTGAGAAGGTTTGCCATTTTGATCACAGCTTCTGCAAGGAAACACCTTGGAAAGAGGAAGCTGTGTAAGTCCATGCCCACCAGCTAAGGATCAGTGACTCTCTACCCTGCAGAAAACAACTCACAAGAAGCTCGCTGGTATCTATTTTGCACTTCCACCACTTGTGGTTCTGGAGTGCTGCACAAGCTGAGGACCTGTGAAGCTTTTTTTACCCTCACTCATATTTTGTCCCTTTTAATAATAATTTCCTAGTGTCTGTTGGCATATTTTAAAACTAAATAGAAAGGGTATTTCAGTTTCTTCATCGCCAGGATGCAAAGATGAAAATGTCTACATATGGGAGCCTTCCCAAAAGTTTGTATGAGACAGGTGCAGGAAGAAATAGTCAGTGTCTAAGCACTACAAGGGTCTGCAGGAAACACTGTTATAAAGTGTACTGTGTGTCTTGAGATTGTTCACCTATGGTTTCTGGCTAAAAGCTATAACCTTTAAAGTACTATTTCTATGCTGGGTGGGATGGAAACAGAGTAACTAGAATGTAAGACCCGAAACCAGAGAGCTTTGCAAGGTGTTTGTGGTTCTGATACTAAACTACAATTTGGTTAGCTTTCTTAGCAAAATTCAGATGACAAAAGTAACTTTGGTGAATTTATTTTCTGAAAACAAAAACTTCTGTAGACTATTTAAAAGATATTAAATATCGTTACAGTGATTTAACGAGTGTTTGGTTTCACTGCGACACTGGAAAATCAAGATAGTTTCAGTCTGAGCTTGAGTAAAATTCTGATCGAAGGCTCTCAGTATTTTCAGTTTTATTTTAAGAAAGTTTATAATTTTTTTATTGCTGAATTTTGTTTAAATTAGTAAAGTGCCTCCATTGTACAAAGCCTGCATCATTTTCTTTGCCTAACAGAGTGAGCGCCTGCCAGCTGCCAAGCTTGTCCTTGTCCTGCACCTACGTGGGTTCGCCTGGCAGCTGAGGTCACCTGGGCTTCCTCAGCTTGTGCAGAGCAGCTTCACACATCAGCCTTTCAGACTGCACCTCTACAGACAAAATATTTTCGTCTTTGTGTCTCACTCCAATCCATCGGCAAAGCACTGGCCATGGGGCCAGTTCATTTTGCCCCAGCATTTGACTCTTTTTGATGGGCTGGTGCCTGCAAGGCCTCCACCTTCCAATCCCTTCCCTGCTGATGTACAGTGCACTCCTGTGACTGTAGTTTTTGGAGGGCAGCTGCTTCTAGCCCAGCACAGCCAAGGCCCTTTGTGACCAATTTCACATTGCTGTGTGACAGGGACTGTGTAGCTCCACTGACTTTTGGTAGGCACAGTCTCACCTGGAACCTTCAAGCTCCAATACAAAGAACAGTAGCTGAGGCAAGAGGAATAAACTAATTAGTAAAACCGATTTCAGGAAAATTCTGTGGCAGCTGAGAAAGCCTCAGGAAAAAAAAAAAAGAAAGAAAAAAGAAAAAAAGACTTTTAGATAAAATTAACAATTGTACCAAATACCTCCATCATGGCAGTCAGGTGACAATGAGAAACAGGAAATCTCACTTACTTGCGTAAGTGAGAAAGGCTGGAGACCTTTAATAGGCTAACTATAATTTCCAGTATTTTGTACTGCTCACTTTATGGAGCCAAAAAAAGACAAGACACCCTGTATAAACATGAAGCAGTATTACAGGAAACATGCATTTTTCTTAATTTCAGGGAGTTGCTTGGCACATTTGTTTACAGAATCACTCATTCTGTTTACAGGGACATTAACTGCATGAGTATCATTTTTCCTCTCTGTGATTTTTATACACTGTGCACTCATTCTGAAAGTAAGTCAGTGGACCCTCTTTTATGCAGTTCAAGCCTCACGTTGCAACATAGTCATTATGGTGCTTCCTACATGCATTAGTTTTTGAAAGGGCTGACCCCAAAATAAAACGATGCAAATCACATATAGCGCTCAAACCGAATGTCACTGTGCCAGGAGAAACAGAAAGGCACGAGTCTGTCTCTGGCACTGCAACAGCAGCAGGGGCTGCTCAGCCAAGCTGCATAGTCCTCTGCTGGAGCTGGGCAGGAGGAAGCAAGCCTAGGGCTGCCAGCTTGGAAGGGAGAGGAGGGGGGAACCAGGGGATCTGGCGTAATCACAGAGGAGAAAGGAAAAGCAGAAGGCAGAACAAGAGAAAATGCATGCTGAGACTTGAAGGAAACCAAAGTGAAAGAAACAGGTGTGGACAAGTAGATAAATGATGAAGGGGGAAAAAAAAACAATCAGTCATGATCCTTATTTTGAAAAATAAAAGAGTAGATGAGATGGGAGGACCAAGCCCACCCTTTAGACAGAACACAGGAAACGGAAAGGTGAGAAGGAAGGTCAGTATGAAAAATGGAAAAGTAATGTGGGAAAAGGGAGAAAAATCTCAAGAAAAATGAGAAAATTGTAATGCTTACCCCTCCACCCTCCCTCCCCCCCCCAAAAAAAGCTTCTCCCTAGTCTTGTTTTTTTCTTGGCAGAAAAAAAAATGCAGACTGAAAGAAAGCAAAAGGATGATTACATTCTCACAGTAAGGAGATAAAGGAGGGGAGCAAATTGGATATGAACAGTATTCATCAGAGGATACGTAAGGGAGTAGCTGAATTCAAGAACACTGCAATACAAAAAGAAGATTTCTTCAAGAAGGAAAGCTATCTGTCCAGCAGAATTCCTAAAATATTACTGCAATCCCACAACTTCATCCAAAGCCCCAGTAAATAAAACTTTTGTCTGAAACTTTTCCCACCATTCCAAGACAGTTGGTATTTAATCTAAATAACCTCCTGCTGAGTGTTGATCGCAGCCTGTAGCGCTGCAATCCAGCCTCATCACAGCCCAGTCTAAATAGAGCTTTAATAAATAGTCAGCTGAAATTCACTCAAATTCCAACTTGCTTAGAGTATGATCTCAATTTCTGAACTCATAATGGCTGAACCAAAATCTGGAACTTTGTTATGTTTGTGGAATGCAGGATTTTTGTGTTGGGTCTCCAGCTGTTGTGAAGTCACTCTTGTTTGGTGTATCAGCAATTTTGATTGGAAAAATAGAATGTGTTTTCAAATATGTGGTGAAGTCTGCAGCTATGGCCAGACTAGAGTATAACAAATGCCTCGATGGTAAACAGGCCACCAGCACTGCATCTCAGGTGGAGTCTAAACAGGGAGACCAGAACTGTATTTGTTTCAGCCCAAGTTCTTCCCAGCCCTCTCCAAATGCTGCTTTTGCAACTGGCTTGCTTCTGCTCATTATTCATTTTAATGGCATAGGCACCTCACTGCCTGTCCTGTGCTCACCTTGAATCCCACTGAGCCACACCTCATCACAGCAAATCCTCACTGAACAATGATGGATTTATTGACATGAACAGGGATCCAAACATGAGAAAATTAGATTTGTTCAAATCCAAACTTCACAGGAACCGTGAGCTCAAAAACTGCAGGCACGATTTCTAATTACATGGACATTTTTAAACTCCCTGGAGACCTACTGCCCTCCTGATAATTTTACCTTGAGGAAAAAAACCACAAAGTGCTTTTCTGCAAGCAGATGAGGACTCCCCAGTCCTCACTGAAATGCAAAGCACTTGCTGCTGCAAGAGAGCTGTGACTGCAGTTGCTCCTTTGGCCAGATACTTCTTCCAAAATAGCCCCTTCCCACCTGCCAGGTCCAATCAGCAGCCCAGAGGAGGGCTTTTATAGAGTCCAGCTATCATTTCCTCCTGCTTTAGATCCAGTGACCCAGTGCTAACACCATTCCCCACTCCCAACATTACTGCTCTGACTGACGGGGTCAGTCCTTGCTAGATGTCACTAAATCAACATCCCTGCAGGGTCTCTTTCCAAAGGAAGAATGCGCCGTCCTGGGTGACCTTCAGAGTTCAGCAGTGACTGACGCAGAAGCCCCACACCATCCATCACTCCGGCAGGAAGGGATATTTGCAGAGGATCAGAATGGCACGGGACTGCCATGAACTTCCTGCACCCTGCTTCCCCGCATACTGAGCCCCGCTGTTCCCAGTGGTTCATTTATCAGGAGAAGGGAATAGAAGGTGAAGTCAATGAAGCTGCATTGAGTGCGGCAGAGGTCAGGCCCAGGAGGGAACCCAAAGTACGCATACACACATGCACAAGAGACACAGAGAGGGCAAGTATGTTTTCTATTAGCTGTCTGCTATAAATATTACCTTTCAGGTCAAATATTTTGTTTTGAAAATAGCCAAATCCCAAGGACTGCTTCCACCCATCAATCTAAAAGGAGGGGAAAGAAATGTCAATGCTTTTTTCATCCAAAAATTAGCTCAAAACAAACAAGGTCATGGCTGTTTCATGGCTAACAGTGATGAGTGACTTCTATCAGCTCCTGTGCTGTTCCTTACCTAGGTAAGAGAAATGCCAGATTTCTGATGCGTGGAGGAGCAATTCCCAGGACAATAGCTAGAGAGGCAGTCCTTCATCTGAACTGTGATCTGAAGTGCCTATACAGCAGATCTAGAACTGACCAAACTGATTTTCAGCACGAACATGTGATGCAGCCTTCCCACACAAAGATACTAAACATATAAATAAAAGTAATGGATTACAGGGTGGATTAATTTGCCAGGAGATAGGACCCTGCTTTAATGCCTCCTTCACAATAAATAATGGTCTTAACGGCCTTATTTAAATACAAACAAACAATAAACACTCCTTCACCATACACTACGCGTTGCTGAGGAATATTTGTGAAAACCCAAATGCTTGGCTGGCAAGTAAAACACCTGAGACCTGATAAACAGCCCTGTTTTCCTTAATGGAGACCTTATCAGGGATAGGTGGAGTCTGGGGTCACAAATCGAGAGACTGCTTTCTGAAATCCCTCTGACTGTCCTGTGCCAGTATCTGTAACAGCTCACAGCCCCAGCTGCACACAGGCAGTCACGGCAAGCACACCTGCTGCCCAGATGCCAGTGCAAGAATCACGCTGGTTGCCTTTCCCACTGGCATCTTTTGAGCAAATGACGGGGGGAGGTCTGGGTTCCCCTGCTCGCAGCCACGCAGAGGGATGGAGTCTGGGCAACACGGACACTGCAAGTTGCTGCTTCTGACTCACACCCCTGTTTGAAAGCTCTCCTGAGAGTGCTGAGTTTTCACTCCTTTACATTGGGAGCTCAAGCATTGCACAGTGTTTAGTAAGGTAGAGTGTAAACATCACATCAAAACCCAAAGCAATTCACTCCCCTCTAAATACACTACCACCAGCTTCACAAAGACAGCTTTTTTCATTCTGGCAGCTACAATCACACATGATAACTCCGCAGTGTATTTTTTATGGCCTGGTAAATATTCTGCATATGTTTTGAAAAATAGGAGAAGGTTGATAAGAATTGACAACCTTCCAGCCCAGGAGCAGAGTACCCTACCTGGCATGTTAGCTCTGCCCCATGAGTCCATCGAATGGGAGGAGGTGACTCTAGGCACACCTCACCCATTGCTTTTCACTCTCATCTCCCCATGGCAAAAGTGTAACAGGCACCTTGGTGCTCTGGCTCCTTCCTCTAATCCAAATATATTCATTTTCCTCAAGTACAGCCATGCTAGTAGTTACACTGCACAGCCAGTCATTAACAGTTTTTATACACCAGTGCAGCCAGCACTGTTATTGGCAGAATTGGAAATATTAGCACTTTGTGGGATGGAGAGATCGGAAGTGGGACAGGAGAAATAGCTGTTACCACCAGTTCACCTGTGCCATGCATTAGAAACTTGGCAGCTGAAACACCGTTGCTACCTAACTGGAAGTCCAGGCTTTGAAACTGCTTTTCCAGTGCAAAATTTATGCCTTGTTTTGCTCTGCTCTGGCTCTTGCTGCAGCGGGGACCAGGGACAGAAAGTTCTCAGGGCAACCCTTCTGTCCCTGCACCCCAAGTCTCTGCACTGAGAAAACATGCCAGTGCATGCACCACAACAGTGACTACCCTGCTGTGATAATGTGTGGGACCCCTTTAACTTTCAATAATCAAGTTGAGTATGTCCTTAACTAACTGCAAAATCCCACCTTCTGCCATCTTCATGGACAGCCTGGATTCTGAATGAAATGAACACCCTCATTGTATGCATCCCTGACTGTGCAGTACCTATGCAGGAGCTGAGGATTTCTTCTCAAACCAGCCAACACCATTTCATGGCTGAAGTATGAGGACCAATGATCCATGTAACAGATTAATTGCAGCAATGTGATGGGATTGTTACCTAGAAGAATACCTAACCCATTTTTTACAAAACTTAAAGGTACTTCAAAGACAGTGGTAGTGTGAAAAAAGTATAGCAGAAAGGCGGGTAAGATGACAGGCTTAGTTATTTCATCCTTTACCATTTTCCTACCACATTCATTGCCTACAACACAGCATTGGAAGATTTACCATGTTCACATATCCAAAGATAGAAGTCTAATTTGTAAATAATTATGACTCAAAGAGGGGCACTGTCTTGTCTTATGCTGTCAGATCAGGTATATCAAAACCAACTCCTTTACAGTGAGAAAA
>VYZQ01060492.1:77684-92950 GCA_013400655.1 Mystacornis crossleyi
TTTCATTAGCTGTGATGTATTTCATTCTCAAATAGATAACTCAGCATACTAAGTCACAGCAGAAAAGCACTTAGGAGACTTCAGGAGTTTGTCAATGTGCATTTAAATTAAGAGTAACTATTTTTAAGCTTATAAGTTAAAATACTTTCATTTTGAAATCATGAGAGCCAACTTACAGTACAAGGCTTGGATCTTGCAAACACTCCCACACAAACAACTTTCTGTCTGAACCATCCCGTGTGTTCCCCTCCTGCTGCAGATTCATATGACTGGATACTTAACTCGCCTAAAACCCACTGCAGAGCAAGGCTGGAAGGATTAAACTCCCGATGCACAAACTTTTCGGTGTTCTGCTATCCAATGTAGTGTGTCCATTATATTACTCAAATTACTTATAAATAAAAACCTTACATGAGTCGGCACCACGCAGAGTTTTTGCGAGTGGCCCGGAGGGGTCTGCAGTTAATACAGAATTATAGAATCATTTAGGTTGGTATATAAAATCCTCAGAGATCTAGCCTTAAAAAAAATCCTCACTAGAAGATAAAAGCAATACACAATATATAAGTTCTTCCACAGTTTAAAAATATTTATAAAACTTCTGAAGGAAAAAACCCCCAACTTTTGGGGGTGTTTTGTTCTTTAGGAACAAAGCTCATACAAAACCAATAATTTCTAGTATTACTGATTTTCGGTTAGAAAATTATTTTCTTTTTTACTTTCTCTAAATCACTTCACAACATCCACCTCTTGTCTTTTATATACTCCTGTAATTTTATTAAAAAGGTGAGGGGAAAAAAAAAAAACCTTGAAAATATGTAACAGAAATCTGAACTGAAAAATTATTTTATTTTAGCTATAGATTATGTCAGTGAAGTATTTGCAACCCTAAAAACACGTTTAGACATAACAATCTATGATGCAAGTTTACAGCATTTGATTCTTCATCACTAGCTGCAGCTTGCAATTACCATACAGAAGTTTAGGAAAACCACTAAAACCTGTGAAATAACAGAACTCCCTTTCCACATGAAAGCATCTTATATTTTATAATATATTATAAAAATTTATGTTTTTAAGGAATTCTGAGATAAGTATCTAGACGTTCATTTTCCTTACTGTAACATGCTACCTATGAAACCTAACAATGTTACATTAGCAGGACCAGGTTCTTAAGTTAGAATTCTGTCAGACACTCAGCTGCTATGAACTGTCCTAACTCAGCTGGAGCTGATGTCCCACTAGAACTAATTTCAGCAAAGTGTTTCTGATGATAAGATAGATACAAAATCAAGAGTGAAAACATTTCTTCTTATACAAGATGGAAGCATACTGAAGAGACATTTTTGAAAATGGCTCAGTCTTACAGCCTTTCAGTCCAGTTTAGATTTTCATAGGAGTATTTTCACTTTCTGCAAAGACAGAATCACCAATAGAAAATAAAATCAAGCCAAGTTCTGAAATGTGCTTTACTTTTTTGGCATCAACTCTTGCCCTTTTCCAGTCCCATTTCCATCCAAAGCTTTTCCTAACTACAAACAAAAAGGAAATAGACATCCGAGTGCCTGTAAAAACTAAAATTATTGCATACCTTATTGGTTTCCTATGTATCTTTACTGAGTCACTTGAAATGTTGTAATTACATGTATTTCCTGCTTTCATAAAATGTTGGTGAAAGGTTTGGTTCTTATGGTCCTTTATAGCTCTGGAAGAACTGGCAAGTGGAAAGATGGAAGTAACTTTCCAGTCAGTTTAAAGAGTATGCTCATTTCCACTTGCAGGATCCACTCTCTGTCAGCCTCTACAGACACTTCTGTGTGACCTTCTGCAGTACAGCATCTGGGCACAACATTTTCATCTTATTACTTTCTTTTTCACTGAAGATATTATTAGTTTATAAAGATCAGGAAAAACTGGACACGGGGTGAGAAGTTCGAGAAAAAATACATTATTAGGCAGTTAATACCATTCTCGGAGCATGCCTGCACCACTGTGTTTTAGGATTTATGATTTTTCTTTCTTCAAATCTCACACACAATTACAAGTATCCCAAATCTTTCTTCAAAACCATCAATTTTGGGCAGGCATCTAAGAAACTTGATTACTGTTCTACATCATTTAAAAAAGCAAGTTTTGTTAAAAATATTTATGCTGAAGTTCTAAAAATGGCATTATACTTCAATGGGAAACAAAATTTAGCTTGAATATTTGAAAATGAGTGACTCTTTAGTCAAACAGGTTTTCCATGTCTAACAAGAATTAGTTTACTAACACTGCTTTCAAAAATATTTATTAGAGGCTTGTAAGGAAAAGAAAACCATTTATTTCTCCTGTTTACTGTCCAAGTATCATTGAAGTCATCCCACCACACAAGACGTACAAACTCAGCATTTTCAATTATTTCATATGGATGATGCAGTTTAGTAACTACATATATTATGACCCTTAGCAGACAAAATAAAATTATCCTGGGAGATAGATGTGGGAGGCAATGTTTTAAAACTTCTTCAAGCTACACAAATTGTAAATAAGATGGTTACTAACAACAGTATTAGAAACCTTCAATTACAAAAATACCACGACCAGGATGCTATCTGCAATACACTTGTATCTGGCAAGCTAGACGGGACTGGAGTTTTTTGGAATATAATGACAGGTGTGATTTTGAGGAGGGCAGCTACCTTCACTGGCTTGAAGAGGACACTAGAGCATATATAACTAATGAAGCGTACACCATCACGCAAAAGAAAAGCCTCCAAAAGCTTGAAAGGAGGAGGAAAGTAAGGAAACATTATCCCATCATCCTTCCATGCTTCTGGAATGTGGGCAGATCATAGTAAAAGTTTAAGCAGCAGGAAGATTAAAGGAAAACTGTTAAAGCCAAAAAGGACACTCACATCATCTGGCGTAAGTCATTCGTGCCTCTGCAGACTTCAGTGGAGACTCACTGATTTACGCCAGTTGATGTTTTGGCCCATCAGCTTCACAGAAGATACTATCGATTAAATGTGTGTTCTATTCCAATTAAAAGCTTCTCTTGCCATCACAGCACATCTTGCCCCAGCTGGAAGCCACTCTGGCATTTTTCTTTTCGCTAGAAAGCACCCTATAGGCGAATTCCAAAATCATAATAATGATTTTTAAAAAAGAAGTCTGCATAAATTGTCAACTACTGTTTGTTATTATTGATCATTTTTTGGCACAGACAGACATGCCAGGCACTTTACGAAAAATACTTTGAAGACAGTTCCCTTCCCTGTAGAGCTTAAAAGACAAGGGCTTGTCCATTCTGCAAACACAGGGCACTGCCTTACCAAAAAATATTCCAATTACTTCAGTGGCATTCCTCACAGTGGTAGGACTGTGCTTATTACGCATTATTACGTAATTTCAGTTCTTAAGTGATGAACATGGCAAACAAGAGAAGATAAAAAGCAAAGATATTTTATAAAGAAATGTTTCAGATGCATTGCATTCATACGGCTTTCTGAACCTGAACACATTTTCTGTGCATTTAATATGCCTAGTTTTCACAAAAAACAAAACAAAACAAAACAAACAAACCCAAACCAACCAAAAAAAAAAACCAAACCAAAGAACCCACCCATAAAAACCCAACCCTTTGAGGCTTGTAATTTTTCAAGGACATGATGTTTAGCGTGTGGTTTCTACTGTGGTACAGTATAAACGAAGCAATCCTTAGCATTGGGTTTAATAAAGTGGAATTTGGAATGGTGGTAACAATTCTGGGAAAGTAACACCCATATGGTTTCAAGTATGGACACCCAGCCCTGCATAGAGCAGTACAGCTGCAGACCTCGACAAGACTTCTGCCCAACCTTCAAAGTAAAAAGAAAAGTGGAACATGGGGCCAGCTGTGGAACTGAAAAAGCTATCAGGTTTGAGGAGGGCTGCAGGGAAAAAAAGGAAAGTTATAATGCTTAACAATGAAGATCACTTTTAACTTCGCATCCTGAGTTTTGGAAAGCCACTATCGTAATTTCAGAGCATCCAAAATGGAGGAGTGACCTATGAACTCGGTTAAAAGCTGTTCGAGGAATACTTCATGATGTGAAGGCACAGTACCTTTCCAAATATTACTTGGAACCAACAGTTATTTAGTTTTAATGAATAGGTCAGATCCATACTGCCAATGAGTGACAAAAATTAACATATTTGTTTTACAGTGAATTTATACATAAAGGCACATTCCCTTCTTTGCCTCATTCTCCAGGCCACAGGTAACATTTCATTACTACCTCAGGTTGGGTCATTCACTTTGACAAAAGCTAACACTTTAACAACTTTTGGAGTGACTGTGATATGATTGGAGACACAAGGTTTTAAAAATAAAAATCTGTTAGAGTTTTTCAGGCTTTTAGGAAAGTACTGTTATTTAACTATTGTCACTTTTAAGACATAGGTAGTATCTTGTTAGCTTTCACAAATCTCAAAGGAATGAATTTTGTAAACAAAGCCACAAGATACAAAATCTGTGATGACAATTTACATTCATGTATTCATTTTCAAAAATACCATCTTGACCATTAAGAAGAGCATTTCCAAACTTATCAGTTAAACACACAGCACTGTATTTCCATCACAGTCACAAGATTTAAAATATGTTATTATTAGGTGCTTTAGCAAACTCTTAACAGCTGCTGAGAACATGAGCATTTCTACAGCTCTTGGCAAGATCTAGCAGGTTTGAAAATCAGGAAGATGAGATCTGGCAATGATATTTTTGGGATCAAACCTTTCAAAAAAAAAGTCATAAACTAAGCAATCATACATGCAATTTGCAGTTAAACTGTCAATTGTACTACTCTGCCTCTTCTTCTGTAGTTACATATTATGCTGTAATCTTTTAATTTGACAAGGGGAAAAGTTGGTATGATTACCAGAGGTACTCAAAGAACTTTCAAATTCCCATTGTGAAACAGCTGTTTACCAGTGTGCATATTTCTGAAATTGTATTTGCTGCTCTTTAAAGGTTACTTATTTCACACTGAAATTGATGGAATGATCTTTTTCGCTTCCA
This sequence comes from Mystacornis crossleyi, assembly GCA_013400655.1. Taxonomy (NCBI): domain Eukaryota; kingdom Metazoa; phylum Chordata; class Aves; order Passeriformes; family Timaliidae; genus Mystacornis; species Mystacornis crossleyi. The sequence continues at coordinate 82,726 of VYZQ01060492.1, forward strand.
TCCCAAATGCTTTACAAGAGTTACAGTGTTTTAATTTGTTATACTGGCTCACTTAATTTATGTAAAATTGTTTCCTCTTTTGAAATGTTTGATAAAGATTCATTTGAAGGATGGAGTGTCTCACATACATTTATTACTACAGAAAAGCTTTTAAAAAATTACACTGCTAGCGATAGAATCCATGAGAACACTTCAGGTTTAGGAATGCTTTCACATAATCCATTTGGCTCTTATTCCTTTGAAAGAAATCACATATTTAGAGGAGAGAGGTATATTTTACAAATTCTTATACTCCATCTGGAACTAGCATATTTACCAACTGGCGCAAAAAAGAGTTCATCTGAACATGAGAGCTCGGGACTCCACTTAATTTGTCATCTGTGATTATCACTTGGAAGTCACTGAGTTTATTAAAGACAACTACTGTGTGATAAGGACTGTAGAGACACTATTAACCATGTCATTTAAATTGCCTGAGCTGGCATCATGCCCAAGTCCTTCAGATCCGTATATCAACACACTTGTTGCTGGCAAGGACTCATTTAAGGGGGGAGACGAGGAACTCCCTCCAAACTGAGTATGCTGTACAGATTTCTACAGTAATTAATGAGAATTAGCAGTATTACTCAGTCTTCGTATTTTTGATTCCTAGACAGAACAACAAAATAATGATAAATAAGTGAAAGACCCTGTTCTTACTAAGAGAAATAGAAAAAGGGGGAAAGTATCTCTTCAATTTTCATTTAAAATTACTTGACTTTGCATTTTACAAGCATATTTTAGTTGTAACTGCAATGCTGACAAACTAACAAAGACACCTCACTCAATCACTTGCTCTGCCAAATTTTATGATCCCATATCTCTCCACCCTTGCCTCCTACACAGGATCTCCTGCTTTCACTTCATTAAGCCTGTAGGAAGGAGAAAACTTCTGGTGACTGGACATAGTTTATCTTCAAAAGTAGTAAGAGTAACATTATTTCACTTCTGGCAAGAACCATACCACAAAATAACCACACCACATTTGGAAAAGATGCAATTAAGAAGATACAAGGATAATTTTCCCCCCAGTTCATATCAAAATAAACGCTAACATCTTTGTTGGAAACGACCTACATGTTAAATTAGGCATATGACTTCCACTGTAGAAAACGGAAACTTTTTCTTTGTATTCTTCATCTTCTGTTTTCCTAAGCTATGTCCTGATTAAGAAAAGAAAGACTCTCCCGTTTTCGGAAGGGAGGAATTTATTAGCTCAACAAGCATCTCAGTGTGTAAAAGCAGCTGATCTCTTTGCTAAAAAATCCTGTGTTTCCCAAGATGCACACCGTGTCCAGCAACAACTCGACAGTCTCCTATTTATCACTTCCCAGCACGAGTGTGCTGGCTCTGCGGGCCTGAGCAAACAGCCAGGTACTCACAGTACACGTGGGCAGACTATAAGTGCTGGGAAAGAGGCTCTCTTACCTTCCACAAACTGTCCTTCGCCGTCTTCAAGCGAAGATCTGGAAACACAAATCCAAACCCCCTAAAGTAAGGGCAAACCAGCATCCAGCTACACTTTTCTGCCGTCCCCCCCCACCCCCACCCCCACGCCCTCCAGACCACTTTCCCACTGCTTGCACTGCGAACAGCAACTTTCCCGTGGCATTTATTTTTTACTGGTGAGCCATAAAATCGGCTGCTTGTCCAATTAATGCAAGCATCATTATTTTCATTTACCTTTCACCATGTCCAGTAAAGGAAAGGTGGCGGGGGGGAGGGGGGGACGGACAGGAAAGCAAATGCATAAAAGAAGCTTCAGACACATGAGTTTCAACTCATTTACGAGCCCAGATAAAGGTTAATAGTTAAACTCCTTCCTCCCCCTCCCACCCTCACGATTATTGATGCCCTTCAAGAAATGAAATATTTTTTGTTCTCATTTAGCAGAAGATAGACAAACTGTCAACATCTCCACTTTATTTACGGGTTGAGCAAGAGCAGTTCCTCAAACATCAACATTTTTTACGTTAATCCTGGAGAGAATCCACTTCTCTAAAACTACAAAATTTGCCAACTTCTGTAGTATTTATTTTTAACGAATGAGAGCAAGAGCCTTGAGCTATCCTCCGCTGAGGAGAGGAAGGGGAAAGTGCAGCTCCACTCTCCCAACTTTAAAGCGCTTTCCCCCTTCTTTCCACACCACTCAGCCCCTGATCACTCTCCACCCCACCATCCCCTTCCACCCCCAAAATTCTCCCCTCCCGAACCCCCACCTGCTCCACGTCCAGTGGGATTTCAAGGGAGGAAACAAAATTTGCTAAGCGGTTCCTTTTGGGCGACTTCTTCAACCCGTCTGGAGATTTAAACCTGAAAAACAAACACTTCTATTGAATGCAAACTAAGCTTTGGGGGTTGCCGAGTTAATTCCTCGGCAGACAGCTACTCTCAGTGTCTGGTTACACAAACATACCTACAGACAGGTTGGAGGGGAGTCCCTTAGAAATCAAGGAGAGGCGGAGGGAGGAAATAAAATCAAAATCGGGAGAAAGGTTGGAGTGGGGGACTCGGGAGGGCAGCGGGGTAAGTAGGCTGGAGAGAGGGATGATAAGCAGCTGGAGACAGGTTTAATACTCGGCAGGAACAGGGAGACTCAAAGCAAGGGCCAATGCGGGCAGGGTCTGAGACCCCAGAAGTCTCGCCTGGGGATGGGGGAAGGGAGGGGGTATCCTTTTGGGTGGCGGCGATCACAACTTTTTACAGACAGCCTAGATAACACAAAGGAAGGCACAAACCCGGCCGGCCGCGGAGGCGCGGGCGAGGAGCGGGCTGCTCCGGGGGCGGACGGCTCCGCGCCCTCCTCACAGGCACCTCCTGCCCCGGTCGTGCCCCGCAGCCCCTCGCCGCCGCCCCGCTTACCCTTACCTGCCGCTGCCCCCGGGCCGCCCGCGCCCGCCGGCCGCCGGCCCCTCGCACCATCGCGCCGGGCACAAAGGGGCGGCGGGGCAGGGCCGCGCCGGCAGCCCCGGGAGGCGCGGTGGTAAGAGAAGCGGTGAGAGCACTGACAGCCGCGGCGAGCAGGGAAATTGGAAAAAAAAATAGTTAAAAGGAACAAAAAGAGGTGGAGAGACGACCACCCTAATAAACCGCCGTGATCATGCCGGGGAGGTGAGTCCCTCCTCCCGGGGGCAGCGCTGCGAGGCGCGCTCCTGCCCTGCCTGAGGGGGACGCGGCGGAGGGGAGGGGAGGAGGGGGAGCCGCCCGCTCTGCCCTGCCCTGCCCTGCCTTGCCCGGCCCGGCCCTGCTCTGCCTCCAGGGACGGGCGCGAGTACGGCTGCGGAGGGAGATGCCGGCGGTGCGGGATGCAGGAAGGGGAGGCGAGGCGAGGCGAGGCGGCGCGGTGCACCGCAGCCCTCAGAAATCATCCACATACACCCCCGCCTCCCGTCGCTCGCCCCCCGTGCGGCCGACCTGCTTCCCGGCTGTCACATGGCTCCTGCCGCCACCCCCAGAAGGGTTTCGGGAGTCGCTTCACTTTCACTTTGGCCCCGCCAAGGGGCTCCCGGGGGCCGCGGCGCCTGACAGGAGCCCTCGCAGCGAGGGGCTCACCCGCTGCCCCGCGCCTTCCCCGGCTCCCGAGGGGGATGAGGGGCAGAGCTCAGCCCCCTCCGCATCCCTCGTCAGGGTGCGGGGCCGCCCTCGGGCCCGTTGCAGCGGGGTGTTGTCAGGAGCCTCTCTGCTCGTGTCAGCCTTTCTTTCGCGTTTTAAGTAGGAGAAAAAGGAGAATAATAAAAATATAGCCGGGTCCGTGGAAGCTCCGGGCTGGGAAACTGTGCAGCGCTGCAGCAGAGGGGTGTGGCAGGGGGACTGGTAGGAGAAGGGCGTTTGAGAGCCGCAGACAAGGACGCTTGCTCTGTTTTCTGGTGGGACTGATCCCACATGCGTCCTTCCCCCCCCCCCCCCCCCTTCCCCCCAACCTGCTTGATCCCTTATGTCAGTCCATCTAAAGGAGTTGGTGAAAATCCCGCTGGAGAGCCAGAGTTGTGCCTTGCACAGGGAGGGTGTCCTTGAGCAATATCCAGCATCTGGCACTGCGACATGGAGGTGCCTCTGCGGGGCCTTTCCATGCTTCCCACCAAAACAGTCTGCACCCACACCTATGGACATAGAGTGCTGAATACCCCACCAACAGCAAGTGCAGTGTGCCACAATGAACAGCAGGGATGGATCTGGTCAACAGCATTATTTTTGAGCTCAGAATAAACATTTCCAGGATGGGAGGCGTGCTCTGTATAACTATGTCAGATGGTGCTGCATCCCTGCTTCATTTTGAAAGAGCCATTAAGAAGGAAAAGAGAGTTCAAACTTCTGTCTTGCTTCCCTCTTCTACTGTAGGCACCCTTCTGTTATGGACATGGCCCTATTGTAGGAAGTATGTGATTTTCCATGAATATCCCTGGTCTTAATGTTGATGCCATTGCGGGGAGAAAAGAGCAGTAGCCTCCTCCAGAGAAGCTCTCCATGTGCCTCCTGTGAAATGCCTACCACCTGCCTGACGCTTGTGGGCAGGGGGTCGTTAAACACGTAATGGAACTTCTCGCTCCCAACACTTCCCAAAAGACACAGCAGCACTTACTGCACTAATTATGGCTACATGTGCCCTGTGCAGAGACAACCTTGTGCTGAGTGAGTCAGCTGGCATTGTGTCCTCGCTTTTATGTAAGCTCTTTTGCTCTGGCCTTCTCTCAACAGTCACCAAACATGGCACAACACATGTTAATAATTTTTAATGAGCTGGCCTGTGACCACCTTCACCCAAGCCCTTGTCACAAGCACAGCAGCAATCCCTTGGTTTTCTTGAGGCTTGGCTGATGCTGGTGCCAACATCAGGCTGCACACGCTGTGAAACACTAGCACGTGCTCATGCTTGGTTCCTCCGCACCTCAGCCTGCTCTCCCCAAATATCTGACATGTTTTACTCAGCATGAACAAGCAAAATATAATTACAGTGGGGTTTGGGTTTTTATTTTCAGTGCATAACTAGAGAAAAGATTACCACACAGAATATACATTCCAGTGACGACAAACAAAGTCCCAGCACCACATATTTTAGTATTCTGTTGTGAGATTTCTGGTTCTGAACTAAAAGCGTTGGCTTTGAGATTCACTGTTAAATGCAACAAAGACAACCATGATGTTTGTGTTTCTGTTTCTTCTTTTTTTTAGCGTTTATCATAAAGCAACGAGAAGCAGTAATAAATTAGACTGTGAACAAACGCTCGCTCAAAAACCACCCAGTTCATGGCCTGTTATTCTGAGTATTTGCTAACTTGAAAATTAAACTGCCATTTGAGACTATTTCATATTCCATAATATTCATTATCTTTCCTCATTTTTCAATTACAAGGCAGAATTTGACCCTTTTATCCATGTTTTTTCTGCTACAAACCACCATGAAGTCAAGAACACTTGAGAACAAGCTACTGCTAACTGGCAAAATATGGCAGAATCTGTCCCCAGTTACATAGTTCCGTCCTCTCACCCTGTCTCCAGTGACAGCACGCTCATCACTCAGGAACAATGGCCTGAAGTTAAGAAAACATTTTACAATAAGTGAAATACGGGGAAACAATAGTCTAATTTACCAAATAAGAATAGTGAGATATCATCCCTGAAAAGAGTCAAGCATAATCCAGATAAAAGAGAGAGTGAAGAGATGATCAGGCAGTCGTTCAGGCCTATCTTCTCATGCTGCCCAAAGATTAAATCTGTCCTTACAAAGCAGAGCAAGGAGCTGGAATAATGTTATCTTACCTCTCCTTCCCTTCCCCCCCATCCCACTACTACATTTTTATCGAGCTCTTTTACCTTTGGATGCTTGGAAAACAAAAGGAAAAGGGCAGAAAATACAGAAAGTGAGAGGAAGGAACATTACTCTTTTTATTTTAAATGTAAAAAGAGGCACGAATTTATTTAGATGTTGTCAAATTTTCATCACAGGACATTTTAATTTAATTATGTGCAATTGAACGAAATCAGTTGTACCGACAAAAGGCTAGAATTAAAGGAATATCAAGTTAAGTATCCATCAAGTGTCCATGATGTTTTAAGTAAATTGGGCGACTGTTTCTTGGCTTTTTTCAACATCAAAAAGGTGGTCTCAAGCAAATGACAAACATTTTTAAAATCAATTGACTAAAAGGCTTTCCATCCTCAAAATTACAGGGAGGAGCGCTGCCCAACAGAAAAAAAAAATATTTCAATAATCAATAGCAGAATAATCAGAGGCAACCAACCTGCATTTGCATGTCAAAGTACACAGAGAACGTCTTCCATGGTGCTGAGGTGTGAAGGGAGGAACGAGCAAACTCAAAGTTATTCCTTTATGTAGCTTTCACAAAATTCTAATTTACCAGCGTTTGTAAGCAAAAAACCAGGAGGAAAGGATAAATTAAAATGTATACCTGGCACACATTTTTGTTTACAAACACTTGAAAACTCTGTGATTTAAGTAGTTCTAAGGTTATTTATGTTAATGATATGCATGAGTCTAAATGGCATCCTGTTCTGAAAAAAGAGCTCAAGGAAAAGTGCTTTGGGGCAGTCTACACCCTTTTTTGTCCTTCGGCCATAGTGACAACTGAAATGGAGAAAATGTGACAAAAGTGTGGTGGTGTGTGAGGTCGGGTGGCTGGATTAAATACTGTGTGGAATGGAGGTCTTCCACAATGGGAATTAGGAAGAGCTTTCTCTTCCTGAACTAGATAGACTTCCTATAAGCTTGGGCAGGATATTGTGCTTTACTTTTTCTGTACTAGGTAAATATTTCTCTGTAAAGCAGTCCACTGTGTCCCAGTGATTGCAAGCATGGTTGCTTACAGGTTTGTAACCTGCTTCAGCAATCCCATATTGAAAGTATTTGATTCAAGGTGGCAGAGTGTGCTTAAGAAATTTCAGTCAGCAGAGGAATTGATACTGAAGCTCAGTTTCTACTGAGGGAGAAATTAATGCATTAGAATCCTGGAATTTTGCTCCTTATTTTCCTTTTAAGCTTCATATAGCTTGAATTTACTGATGGTATTTTCTTTCAGGTTTCTTACAAACCCCCTGCTCTTTTTTCCTCTTGCCTACAAGAGATGGGTGTTTGGAAGGGCAAAGAAATATTGTTGCAGGTCTGCAAGCACAGCTGATGAGTATCAGAGGTTGCTGTCGGGTTTATGTGATTTGAGACTTTTAAAAAACTTGTTGAATCACTGTATTTGTCCCGAGTACTTAGAAGACCGGATATGCAAGCACTATCTGATAGTGTGCAAGCTGCCCAGATGTGGTAAATTAAAATTATTCTTTCTAGATGTTTAAGGACAAAAACAAGGGTGGAACTTTTCTCTTTGTAGTTTTAAAGAAAATTTACATTTCATGCTTGCACTCTTTTCTAGTTTCACTAAAACCAAATTCAAGTCCCAAAATTAGTACACAAATATAAAGATTTCCTGTAGTGATTACTTGATTTGGAAGGGAAAGTCAAACTGGCTCTGCCACATGTGAAGACCCAGACAAGTGTTTGTGATTATTATTTTGAATAGGGTGAAGAGGTAGCAGTTTATACATTTCACATTATTATTTAGGCAATGGGTTTAATATTTTCAAAAGCTTCCCTGTCCCATCTTCAAAAATCTGGAGACTTAATATTTTTCTGACACTAAAGTGAGATATCCTAATTCACATAGATGCCATAATAACATGAAAAAAAGCGTAGAACTTTATTTGATTTGTTCTACTTAGTATTTTAGTGTCATATTCAGTACTTCTATTCTGTGAATTCTGTTCAAGACTTGCTGCTAGCAAGCCAGACTAAAAGCTGCTCAGGAAAGAAAGCTGCCTCCAGGAGAGATTTAAAAACATGGTAATGGTCATACTAGCTCAATCCAAGGTATATTCAGTCTCAAATTATGACTACTAGTGGCTACTTCTGGGGAAGATGTCAAAAATGCCAAAAATAACATTTCTAGATTAATCGTGTTTCTTCCTAAACATTCAGTTACTTAGGCTTAGAGATGAAGATTTGTTTTCCTTCCAAATGTGATAATACAAAATTTTATTATTTTCATTTGAGAGTATAACTCTCTCTATCCATCTATATTTTTTTCTTCTAATTCCATCAAGACCTTGCTTTTAATGGCATCTGATGACAAGTTAACTCTCCCTTGTGCAGAAAATTCCTAAGATCTCTTTTCCATTTCCTCTTGTCTTGTTTATGTATTACTCACACAAGTCATGAGGGCCAAGAAGTTCCAAATCTATCTTCTATTACACCCATTTTATTTTACACATCTGTGTTATTCATCTTACCCGCTGATTATCCCATGCTCCCTAAAGCAGCCAGTGGTCTTTTCAAACATCAGTTTTGCGTAGATCACTGACAATTCGTGGTGCTTTTCCCTGAGCCATTATATTTTGCTCTTTTCTTTTTGCGATCCTATTTCTGGCAGGGGCTTCCCGCTGATCTACAGGATGACAAAGCTTATGTAAATCTTTCTCCTACGCCTGTCTCCCCTTTCCATTGCTATCCAATATTTAATTAGCTTCCTTTACTGTCGCTGACCTTTGACCAGAGGTTTTCACTGTGTTATCCACAGTGATGTCCAGATTTCCATTCTGAGTCACTAGAACAAATTGAGAAGCAAATCAGTGAATGTGTTGTTCAAATCTTATGTCTGTTGTTTAACATTTCCCAAGCTATTACCCATTCTCGTGGCTGCCCTGGGCCTCTTTGAAATTCCTCTCAGTCTGTCAAGCTTTTGGCCAAAGTAACCACTTGCACCGGTGGAGATGAGCACCACTTAGTTGAGTTGCACTTATCGTCCTTTTGCCTGCCAGACTGTGGGCAGGCTGGGGTTACTCAACTGAGTTTAGGAAAGAAAGTGAAGGAGAGCTGGATGTGTGGGCCATCTTTGTGTCAAAGGGCCAAACTTTCATCTCCTGATTATGTTCTTCCTCATTAAAGGAAGGTCCCTCGTGCCTCCTCTGCGGAATGGGGTTGTAGAAACAGTGCATTTGCAGCCTTTTGTGCTGTTTGTTTGAATCTGCTTATCAGCAGATAGACCATGGCTTTTGGAAACAATACTTTTTTTTTAAGCACAGGGCACACCAAAGCAGGATCTTTTGCTTGTTCAAAAATGGCTTTAAATATCAGAAATACTAGAAGCGGTTAAACAACTCTTTTCCGCTTTTCTGTTTGGATATATCTACTACAGGCACAGGAGAGAGCCCCTTCCCTCTGGATTAGTGTTAAAGCGAGAGACATGGTTAAAAGGCTAATAAAAAATCAAGGAGTCATAAATACTAAGTGATTTTTAAGTAAATATGTGTGGGTTGGTTTTTTTTTTCTTCCAAAGGAATGCTCAGCTGTTAGTGTTACGTTTGACAGCTTGTAAAAAGGTGAGTTTTTGCTGAAGAGCAAGAACAGGTTGAAGAGAGACAAAGACATGTTCTGAGATAAAGAAACTGAGAGGTATCTGCTCCACAGATTGAAGGTGTTGCATTACTCTGTGCAATGTCCAGAGAGGGAGAAATCTGCACAACAAAATGGTCGTAAAATACATTTTTGTAAAGAAGACAGGAAATGTTTCTGTCAAAAGAAAAAAACAACAAAACCCAAACAAAACCCACAAAAACCCACCAAACCAAAACCGAAAAACCAGAAAGAAAACCCAAAACTCCACAGCCAAAAACAACCCCAAAAAACCAAACCAAAAATATCACCAGTCCCTCTGGTGCAGTTTTCCCATCTGGAGAAACAGTGAGACAGATTTCTCCCTGCTCTCAAACTACACATCTCAAAACCAGCCCAGTGCCTTGTGGCAGCAGTTCCAGAGCCAGAGCAGGGCACTGTGCCCTGGGCCCCTCTGCACTGTGGCTGTGGGACACGCTACCAGCCCTGCACGTGCTGGGACAGCGACGGCATCTTAACCAAGACAGGGCAATCGAGTAACCCAGCACTGAGCTTGCTATAAAATCATGGCTCATTTAAGTGTGTAACTCAGAGGTCACTGTGTTACCTCTGAGAAAAAACACTTGCTGTCTCATTTTCCCCTCAGGGTTTATTGCCAGCGTGATTATATTTTCAGGAGTGACAGGGAGGCCCTGAGCTATAAATCTGAGGGAGATAGAGAGTGAGCTGATTATCAGACACCTCCTTCCCCACTCCAAAGTCAATAACCTCAGCATCTCACAAGGTTACTTT